>CADDIJ020000263.1:0-161368 GCA_902809745.2 Tetradesmus lagerheimii
TCAAAGCGTCAGGTTTGACACGGTTCTGCAGGTGAGAAAATCAAAGCGTCAGGTTTGACACGGTTCTGCAGGTGAGAAAATCAAAGCGTCAGGTTTGACACGGTTCTGCAGGTGAGAAAATCAAAGCGTCAGGTATGTCACACACCGCCAGCGCCCTGTTCTGTGCACAACCAGAAATGCTGTGCTGGCGAGAGTCTACACCCCTGGTGTCGTGTTCTTGTACAATCTGACAAGCAAACGATGAGCTGCTGCGCCTGATTGCATCATGCAATTCTATGGGCTCTGGCGTCAGCTCACCTGGATGGCTGCACTCGTCAGCTTTGAGTTGTTGAGCGTGGCCAGCAGCTGCTCATCATCAAGGATGCTGCCCTCACACTCACGCAGCAGCTTGAGGATCTTGTCCTGCAGGCATCAGAGCAAGCAATAGGAATGCAACTTCAATGTCGTGTAGCGCAAAGCCATGCCAGCACTTTCTATGCTGTGCAGATCACTTTTGTTACCATTGTGACGCCTGCGCAACATCCTTTCAAAGCAGCACAGACACAGTATATGCAGCACTGCTGCCGCCGCATTCATCCTGCCCGTGCTCACACGGATGCATCTGCACAGCGCAACCAAGTCAGAGCTTGTATGCCGCACTGCACGATATATATCAGGCCTACCTCAAGGTCTTGCAGCTGCCGCTTGTCAGCTGCAATGGAGGTGACCAGCCTGTCTCGTTGGTCTTCAAGCTCAGGCCGCTCCTGCCGTACAACCTCACCCAGCAGCTGGTCTTCAAGGCCCTGAGAAACAAGCAGACAATTTCATCCAGTGATTGACAAAATCACAGACCACAGTGACTGTGCGGCATACACGGCACATGGCAAGCACAGTAGCAGGTAGTGTGGGCGAAGCTGCTAAGAGCACGCGTGCTGCATCCGCACAACTGACAGACGGGCAGCATTAATCAACAGCGTGCTGCACAGCTGCACACTCCATCGCACCTGCATCGTGACTGTGAAGTTGATCAGTGTGACCTTGATGCACACTTCTGGCAGGTAGTGCGGGTTTGCAACTTTTGTTGTGATGTACAGCTTGAAGGCAGGGTCATAGTCAACATCTGCATCACCCAGCCGTATCAGCAGCCGTCCACCCTGCTTGAACACGCAGCGCTGCAGCACTGGCTCCAAAGCTGGGTCCAGCACCTCGCCCACATCCTCTATCAAGCAAGGGTTGCCTGCAATTGCAGCAGATGGGATGCGCAAGGTGACATATGAGCAAATTCTAGCGTCCAGCTTAGAGTGCGCAAGGTGGTTGATTGGGGCAGTATGGGTGCAGGGAAGGATCACTGTTCTTGACGAGCTGCTCAGCAGCAGATGACATGCAGATGTCAAGGCCAGCAGTGCATCTCCACCATTCGCAGCATCTCACCTATTCTTATGCAGTTCTCCAGCGTCCTCAGGAAGTTGCTGTCTGTCAATTTGATCACACGCAGCCCGCTGCGACTCTCCAAGTTCTTGACCCAGGAGTTGGCTTGACCCTGTCGACAGCACGCAGCAGACAGCGCACCACACAGCGCACAATTGTATCCACAAGCGGAGCACTACCTCAGCACACAGCAATATGTGAGCAGCATGCTTGGGCAACGATCGCCCGCTGCTGCTGCTGCTGGCGATCACTTTGACATGCTGCGCACAACAACCGGCACTGCTCTGTCCTCAGTGTTGTCAGTATACTGCTCATTCATCACCTGCAGCTGATAAAGCCAGCTCGTGGCGCACCTGTGGGTCAATCATCAGCGGCCAGCGCTTGCCACGTGTCACCAAGATGCTGTTGTCAATGGAGGTGCCGTCACTGGGCAGCCCTGCCAGCAGCCACTCCCTGACCTCAACCGGGCTGGCAAGCGTGCCGCGCAGCATGCAGTTCTGGCTGATTGGGATGGCCAGAGCCTGACATTTGGCAACCCAACTGCTGACTAGCTCCTCCCTGCAACACGACACGCCAGCGCAGCTCAACATTCAAAACAGTGATTGCACTGCCTTGCTACAGCTCTGAGCGGCGCAAATCGGCTTAGCCAAGTTAACCTCCTGCTAAGAGCCACGCAAGATCTAAGTGTTCAGCGGACGCAACCACGCACCTGTAGCTGCCCGTGAATGCGCCATAGTAGGCGATGCATGCAGCGCTGAGGAAGACGTCTCCCACCAGCAGCTCAGTCTGCGTCTGCAGCTGGTCTGCTGTGGCCTGCCAGCGAACGCCCTCGTCAGCCAGGCCACTGGTCAGCTTACCAGCTCGCTCCAGGCGCTTGCGTGTGAGGTCAACCTTCAGGCCAAACCATGGACACCAACGAAAGGTGGCACAGCAGAGGCAGCTGTCTTGGTTTGTGCCATGCACAGGGCAGTGCACGCAACGCCGGAATTACGGCTGTTCATAACGTCACCAACTGTGTCCCGTTGTCAGCCAACTTCAGCAACAAACTTGGCCCTCTGGGCTTCTTCAAGAACTGGTACACGTTTGATAGCATGCATTCACCGCCGCTGTATGCGGCATGGTGGCAGAGTGGAGGTGCCATTTTTGTGCGTTTACAGCCCACAGCACAGCTTACCTGGTCATTGAGCTTGCACTGCTCGCTCTGCGCATCAGCCAGCTGCTTCTTCAGGCTGTTGACGTTCGCAACCACAGCAGCCAGTGCGTCCTGCTTCTCCTGCAACTGGGCGTTGGCCTGCTCTAGTTGCGTCTCTGCCTCCCGCAGCTTTTGGCGCTTTGGCTCAACAACCTTGGCAACCCTGGGGCACCAAACACACACAGGTTGCCAGTGAGCGGATGACCGGGTAGCACGAGTGATTTGTGTTAAAGCATGCACAATTGAGGACACAGTGCAGCACACTGTCGCTGGCCGCTGTTTACCACAATCAAACAACCTGTCCTGCTCGTCAGATACGCATACATCCACACGCACCTGTTGTAGACATCCATGGCACGTGTCCACATGCACAGTGACATTGCTGCCCTGCTCTGCTTGGCCACTACATCAGGCTGGTAGTTAGGGTCATCTATGTAACGGCGCAGCTTCTTGATGACAGCGTCAGGAATGTTGTCTTTGTCAAACTCCTCGAGGCTGCGCATGAAATTGACATCTCCCAGCACACGTTTTGCCTGGCAGTACCAGCAGCACGGAAAACAGCAGCAGCACAGGCACATGTCTCAACAGTGAGATAACAGCAGATGCAGAACATTTGTGCGCGCCACTGGATGCACGCAATCCAGCAACCCTGGCAGCAGGCCCAGTCAAAGTGTGCTGCTGCAGAGTGAGCCAAATATCAGCAGACAGTGATAGCAAGTATCGCTGCAGCTCACACAGGACAACAGCTGCAGAGTGCAACAAGGGCCGCATGCACGCAGCTGACCGCTGTTCTCACCGTGTCCCAGTCTGGCTTCTCCTGCTTGAGAATGCACACTGCCTCCATAGTCATCTGCACCAGTGGGGGCGGCTTGGGGAAAGACTTTATCTCAACAATGTCATTCTTGTTGAGTGCCTTGAGGCTGTCTATAGCCGCCTGTAAGGCAGGCATGGCCTCTGCTAGCTCTGCTTGCGCTACGTCAGCAATCGCTTGCGTCTGCTGCTGCATGGCTTTGACGTCGTTCTCCTCTGCTGCAACCACCACCTTGACCTTCTCTGCTTCCTCTTGGTCAGCAGCCACCTGTCACACATGAATTTAATTACACGAGGTATATCAATATACTGGCTGGCTGCAAGTGCCTGCTGCCGCAGCTCCAATCATTCACGGTAACACAATTTTGTCAAGCACTGCGCAGGTACAGCGCACAGCGGCAGCAGGCAGTTCACCCTTAACGGTGCATCTGCAACAAAGGGAACGTCATAATCCCACCACAGCTGTACAACATGGTGCTGCCAGCAGCAGCAGGCAACATGTGATTACACACCAACGCACCTTGACCAGCAAGTCTGCCGTGGCTGCTGCCTTGGACTCCAGCTCAGGCTGCAGGCGTGCCAGGTCAGCCTTCATGCTGGCCACAAGGTTGTTGGTCTCATTCAACTTCTTGAGCCCGTCGAGCAACCTGTTGCGTGCCTGGCCCAGCTCATCCCTGTAAATGAACAGCAGCACAGCAGGAGCATTCAGAAGGCTGTGATGCTTCAAGCCCAGCAACCGCAGCAAGGTATGCAGTAAGTATCACTACTGAGCACACAAGCACAAAGACCATTGAAGACCACCTGGTGATTGCTGTTCTCATGGCCTGAGTGCGGCCATTGGTTTATAATAGATGCCTATTGCGCGCACCTCTTCTCTTGTAGCAGCTGGAGGTACAGGTTGATAAGATCCAGGTAACTTTTAGGAGTAGTGTAGTAATGACGCCTGCACCACAGCACAGCAACACCGTATTGAACATCCAACTTAACCCTAGTACTGCTGATAACACGTGACACTGCACAGCTTCAAGGATACATGACATTATGCAGACGTGCAGAAAGTGCAGCATGTGCTTTGCCTGGTGCCACACCAGATGTGCTTCAGGTACGCCTGCACAGCAAGCAGTTCTGAATCCTGACGTGCTGATGCACAGTGTTGCAGCTGTACTGCTCACCTGAGCTCTGCATAGAAGCGCTCGCTCATGTCTTCAACGCTGGTGTGGATGTGGACACACATCTGCGCCACTGCAGCATTGACCTGTTGGCTGCCCAGATCTGTGTTGGCCAGGAACTTCTGACTCACACTCAGCAGCGCCTCTGCTGGCCACGTGCTGAACCAGTCAATTGTACAGCAATTGATCAGCGAGGGGAACTGGCGACACCTGCACGTACCAGCAACGGGCGCAGCAGCATACATGTATCAACAATGTCTGCAGGAACATCCACAGTTGTGCACAGCCAGAATTCTCCACGCAAGGCATCATTGCACCCGGCATATTACTGCCAGCTGCCGGCTCACCTAGCCCTGAAGGCATCTCCTACTGGGCTCATTGTAAGCACAATGTGCAGGTTGTCACGCACGCGGTTGATGAATGCATTGAAGCAGCCGTCCTTTGAAGGGTTGCCACCAGTCGCTTCCACCCACTCGCGAACATCGTTGATGATCTGCTCTTTCTCATCGGGTGCAAACAGACCGGGCACTTCACCTGCAGTGCATTCAAGCAACAGGAATGAAGGACACATGCGACACTGGGGCAGAGAGACGTACAGACAGCGGCACCAAATTCTATGTGGGCACACCACCATGCAGAAGGGCCTGCTCATTCAAAATCATCATCTGATGCTGCTTCACACAGTGCCATTTTGTGCTTTGTGCCACTGCCTCACACTAGCGCTAACAGGCGTTTTGTTCTCACCAGAGTTCAGCATGTTGTTGATGTCTTCCAGGAAGCCCTCCTGCACAATCTGTGTGTCGCTGAACAAGAAGACCACAGGTTCACCATCAACACCAGCAGTCCTGCAGGCAGGAGCACCACACAGGCCGCAAGTCAAAATGCAGCTGTGGGACAGCCAAACAGCTGTACAAAAGCAGCGTTGACCCCAGGCGCAGAGCTAACATTTGGGCTTGGAGCATCCAGGCGTGTATCAGAAGAGCAGATCATTCAATACATGTGCCAGATGTAAAGCCTTACCTGTACAGCTTTTTGAGGTCTTCCCTAAACTCCATTGCACCATATCCCCTGCTGAGCTCAATCTGGAATGTCTTGAAGCCACTGATGTGTGCAGCAAAGCAGGTCAGGCTGCGTTTGCCGCTGCCGCCAACGCCCACGAGCATTGCATTGCCGCGCGGCTGCCGCAGCACGCGTGCCAGGCGACACACGTGGTCCACAGCATGTTGGAAGAACACTACGTAGCAGACAGAGCAGGCAGCAGACAGCTTGTCACCACCCAAAACAGCCACCAACTGTTGTCAGGGTAGCACAGCAGCTACAGGATATGACAGTATCTGCTCAATAGTGCACAAAGTATTCTGGCAGTCAAGCAAAGGCAACAAGCAGCACTACAGGCAAACACGAATGTAGCGCACACCCACCCAGGTTCATGGTGTTAGTGTGGCTCATGTTGTATTCGTCCAGGTAGTCCTCTAGCAGCCGTAGCAGCTTCTGTCCATCTGCCACCTCCTCATACTGCCGCTCAGCTCGCTCCACGCCAGGCTTTAAGAAGTCACCCCAGGCAATGCTGCGCTTCTCAAATGCCTCCTCGTAACTCATGGAGGAGAGGCCATGCTTGGCGGACAGCTCGATCTGGTGGGATGGAGCAAGACACCATAGTCAGATGGTGACATACTGCAGATCGACACAGGTAGAATAATTGACAGCTAGGCAGTTCAACACCCGCATATGCTGCATGCCCAGGTAACATGCCAGTCCGCAAGATCATTCTCATCAATGTCACTGGCTGTCGTCAGGCGTAGGCATATCAATGACACACTGCAGGTAGCTCCATGCAGGCAGTCCGACTGGTGAGGCTCACCAGCATCTTTTGGAAGTACTGCCTGTCCTCGTCACACACCAGCCTGTCAGCAAACACCCTGCAGGCCTCGTGTATCCACAGCCGCGCCAGTGCCTCCTTGTCGCTGCAGGAGGCAGGGCTGACCATGAGCATGCCCTGGAACTGCTTGCTCAGGTCGCGCAGGTTGAAGGTGTAGTGGCTCTTGGCAGACGTGGGCAGCAGCTCCTCAGATATCCTGTAACAAGCACGAGAGTGCAGGTTTTCAGACCCGCATGTCATGCCACCACAGGGAGATGTTGCTGTGCAGAGTTGGTGCCATGCAGGACAGCCAGTGACTTCTTCAAGCGCCCATGTTGAGCCACAACAGGCAGATCTTGCTGTTCAGACGTTGTACCATGCAGTAGATCCAGCGCGGTAAACTGTACGCTTGAGCTGGCAGGCAGGCAGGTAACCATAGCGCAATGTTTGACTGCACAGCACAGCACCATGGTACAGGTGACACACAGGTCAGCATGCGCACCTGTTGTAAGCTGCTGTGCTGGCATTGACCAAGGGCCCAGCCATGCTGCGCAGGTTTGGTGAGAACTCTGCCAAGAAGCCCGTGAGGATGGACGACAGGATGGTCTTGATGGCTGCATCAGAGGGTGGCGGGATGGACAGCATTGTGAAGTGGCGGAAGAACCTGCACAAGCACAACATACAAGTGGTTTGAGAGCAGAGCAAGCATGTAAGACCCCGGCACTGCGGCATGCCTGCACTGTGCTGGTTCAGGTTCCCACCCACAAATGAATGTATCCTTCTCAGCTATGTCATACACAGCTCCTCAGTACGCAATACTACCAACTGGTCATGCAGCGGTGCACGCGTGCAAGTGCTCCTGGCACGTGGCATAAACGCCTCTGCGCCTCCCACGCACCGTGAAGTAACTTCCTGCCGGCCACCCCCAGGCGGCGCACATGCTGCGCACAGCACCGTGTCTTCCACGTCCTTCCAGAACAGCTTCTTGCGGTCATAGAAGCCCTTGAAGTCCTGGAACTGCCGCAGCAGCTCGATAGGCGGCTGTGCGCCGTAGCGCTCACGAGCAGGCATGTTGACGTCATCAATGAAGAACACAACCTTCTTGTTGACAGGGGCGCCATAACTGCGCCGCGTTGTGGTGCAGCCAGCAAACCAAAGTGCTGATGATGCGCTCGCTGATACGTATGTCACGACTGTTGGCTGCACAGCCCACCGACACCGAGTGAGATGAGGATGCACAGCTGCAGCTGAATGTGGCGGTAGCCATGGGTGCCGTGCATGCGCGGCAGCCAGCTACTAGTCTAACGTGAAAAGTGGCTACAGCATGATCACGCAATACCAGCAATCCCATCATGGGATGGCATCACATACCTTGTCTTCCGCTTCTTCTCTAGCTTGCTTTCAATCAGCAGCTGCATGTCGATGCTGTTCGTCTGCGCACTGAACACCACAGTGTGTGCCAGCAGCCGTCCAGCAATGCGGCCGCTGCAAGCTGAGTCAGCTACGCCAGCCGGCTGTGGTGCTGCCGCAAGTGTCTCCAGCGCAGCAGCACTGATCACACTCTTGCCAACACCTGTCACTCCAGTGAACAGCACGCTGCGCTGTACATCCAGGCAGGCCTCCAGCAGATAGCTGAAGCGCACTGTGTCGACAGTTGGCACCAGCATCTGCACCACACAAAGCAGGAGAGAAACAGGCAACTTGATTGTCCAGAGGTGTGTCAGGCCTGACTTTCCAAACACAACAGACAGTTTCATCTGCACATACCCTCCCCATCGAGGCCACCAGCACCATCTGCATACAGAAAACCGCTCGTCAGGCTGCTGTCAAGCATGTGAATCCATACTCTGGAGGGAAGTGCTCTGCCTTGTTGCATCTGCTGCCAAAAGTACTTGCTGCATTACTTACATAAATTACACTTGGTATTCCTTGCCTGCTCAGGAAGGCTCTCACCTGGAAGTATGGCACTGTCTTGCTGTAG
Organism: Tetradesmus lagerheimii; assembly: GCA_902809745.2. Taxonomy (NCBI): domain Eukaryota; kingdom Viridiplantae; phylum Chlorophyta; class Chlorophyceae; order Sphaeropleales; family Scenedesmaceae; genus Tetradesmus; species Tetradesmus lagerheimii. The sequence goes on from CADDIJ020000263.1 coordinate 8,418, forward strand.
CTGAAACTAAGCACAGTGTCGGCCCAGGGCTTGAACTCTGGCATGCCTGACTTGAAATGCAGCTGGTGGTCAAACACCAACCCACCACCTGCAGCAACCAGAATCACTGCTTTTGTCAAAAGGGGCAACAGCAAGACTGGTGGTCACTTGCAGATGTTATGCCACTACCACGAGCAATGCTCTCAAACCATGCCAAGCCTGCCAGCAGGTTACTGATAATGCCCATGTTGTGGTTATTGTGACACTGAAAGCAACCAACCAACATGCAGTCTCACCTGGGAATGTGACCACATCCTGTAGGTGCTCGCGCACAAACTCATCAAAGGCATCCGTGCAGGTTGGTGCCAGGTTGCCACCCAGCGCCCACACGTACGCAAAGCCAAAGAGCCGGCCCATGGCGGCTGCGAATGCATCGCCTTCCAGCGCTGTCACCTTGAAGCCTTTGGTGGGGTCCATGAGCGACTGCGTCACATGCAACACATGCAACAGTAATTTGGGTAGGCGCTTGAATGTGCCATATGCTGTGCATCTCAGCTGGGAGTTGCACCATGGCTGGCACCAGCTCTGGAGCTTTTGCATGCATCCAGCCCAGGCCACCACAAGTGGCTACAGCGCGCTCGCCACTATCACATGCAGCATTCACGGTTGTCATACTGCCAGCTGCACAACATTCAAGCGCTCACCTGGAGTAGCAGCATCAGGGTGCTTGTGAGGTTGTTGTCCACTGACGGGATGTACTCCTTGCCCTGCTTGCGCACCCAAGCCAGGCCTCCATCCACGTACTTGTCAAACAAGCTTTGGATGTGCTCCTGCTGTGCCTTGCTGATGCCTGGCACGGTCTGCATACCAAACGTGTGTGCACGACGGATGCAGCTGAGCAAGTGGGTACCCTTGAATTCTTCAATGACAATGCATCAGTCTCAGTGGCGCAGACATCTACTCCACCTCTTACAGCTGCAGAATGGCCGATTAGGCGATAACTACTGCTGGGCTGCATCAGCTGCAAAGCAAGCTGTCAGGGCATCATTCAATGTAGTTACACCAGCCCGATGCAAAGTCAACATACCTGTGGCAGAGCTGTTGCCAGCCACGTCTGCACTGCTGGCCGCCAGCCCAGCTGATCTTGGGCAATGAACACCATGCCGCAGCGGCTGACAGTGGCTGGCGACGCTGCTGACAGATCAGACACCTCAAACACCATGCGCATGGTGGTGGGGTTCAGCTTGATCCGCTCGCCATTGGGCAGGCACAGCGTGCAGTTGTCATCAAGCACTGCGAGGTGACAGCAGCAGCAGCAGCAGCACATACATGTTGGGGCCCTGGTGAAGCAAATCGCGCTAGCACACAGTCACGTGACACCACGTGCATGTGCATGCAGTTGCCGGCATCATGCATGGAGGTAAGTTCAAGGGTAGCTCACCTGTGTTCATGTTCTCAATCCAGACGGCGTCCACAGGGCCATCAAACACCACCCACTTCCCGTCCAGGCTGGTGTCTGCAACAGCACCACGTATGATGGTAGAGGCCAGGCCATCTGTCCACTCGTTGGTGAGCAGGTTGTACTCGCCATAAAGTTCGCCCATCTTGATGCACTTGGGGTTCAACCTGTACGTGTGGATCACCTGCAACAGGGGTGGTGTGTGTTTGTGTTTGTGTGGTGTGCGTTTGCAGCGTACAATTTTCACGGCATGATGACGTCATGTGGGGCAAGCCATGTAGCATCACAGAGCTGCAGCTGCAGCTTATGCTGCCGGATAGCTGCCCATGAACTGCACACCTCGGACCAACCAACCCGTCAGCACTGCACACAAGCAAGCTTTTCAATCACCCTACCTGGAACTGCTCATTCGGGTGGTTCAGCTCCTTCCTGAGGTGCGTCAGTGCGCCCTGCAGCGTGCCGCAGCAGGTGGTCTTGCCGCCGCCTGTGGGGCCCACCAGCATCAGCCCAAAGCGCACACACATGGTGTCGTACATCTGCACCACCTTGGTCACAAAGTTGGCCGGCTGCTGCAGGCCGCGCTGTGACAGCACTGTGCGGATGCTCTGCTCCAGCTCACCATAGTCCTGTGACATCACACAACAGGTGCTCAATGTCACACAGGAGCAGTGCCATGTGGCGGCAGCAAGTGCAAACATGGACACTGTGACCAGTGTCAGCCAATGAAGTCCTGCTTGATTGTCGCACACCACGCACAGTACTACACAGCAGACTAGTACAGCGTCAACCCACCTGGTTGGGCACATTCAAGCCAGGGAACAGGTCTGCGATGATGTTGCAGAACAGCTCCATGTCATGTGTCAGGAACTTGGGCAGGTTGCTGTCGCGCATGGCGCGGATGAGCACCACATCTTCTGGCAGCTCTGGGTTGGCCCTCTTGAGGCCGCCAGCCATCACCAACACACTCTTCAACGCACGCATGCCTGCAAGCATTGGAGCAAAGGATGTTGTGGTCATCAGCCCGCGGGCCGTCTTGGCGCCGAACAAGCACATGTAGCAATATATGCTGCATGACAGGTCAACAGCCAGAACATCATATACAGCTGCCAGCTTGTAAGCATCTCCACCTGGCAGTGACATCAAGCACAATGCTGCACAGCAGCACCAAGCAGCAGATCTCAACTCACCGAAATCGTAGTGGTCCTGCTGCGAGAGCTGCTCGCTGGCCAGCTTGTACAGCTTGACCATCTTGCGTGACAGCGCCTTGCTGTCCTCAAAGCCCTCGCTGAACAGCATCACCTCCGCTATCAGCGCGTAGTTGGGGATCATCATGCTGCAGGGGCGGAACAGTGCCTGCACATGTGCACATCGACATACGAAAGCCGTGACATGATCAGCCGCGTGCAAGAGGTGTGCAGTGAGTGTGTGTGTCACTTGTCAGGTGGACTAGCATGTGGCTTTTGCAGATGGGAATGCATGCGACTATCGCATGTTGCATGTGGACAAGACAGTGCTGGTGTCCTGCCAAGCTGCTGCTCCTCACCTTGAGGTTGTCTGGCAGCTCTGTCCTGCCGGCATAGCCAGGGTTCATGGTGATGAACACCTGCAGCACACAGCAAGTGCGCATAATCAAAACTTTACCATGGAAACTTGTAGTGCAGCTGCAAGTTGTTATTGGTTCTCATGCACCCAGGCACAAACTATCCAACAGCATGATGAAAATGGTGTTCATCTGCAGCTTGCAAATATCTCATACAGTTGCGGCCGCTGCTTTCAGCAGTAAACCCATCATCAACGCACCCCACAGGTCGGCACCAGCTTGATGGGCCGCCCCTCAAACCAGAAATTGTCCAGGTTGGCCTTCAGCGCATTCTGGATGGTGAGCAGCTGCTGCGCCACGACTGACAGCACCTGCAGCAGCAAGAACAACCAAAATGCCTCCTGTTCGCAACATCGCCAATGCAGTGTGGTAAGATGTATGTTAGGGTCAAGTTGTGCTTAGCAATGCAAGCTGGGGGTGCCGTGCGCAGCTTGGCATTACAATTGGCTGCCTCCTTCACTGTGCTGATGCTGCTGCAGCTGACGTGGTGTGCGCACCTCCACGTCGATGCGGTTGAACTCGTCAAAGCACGCCCAGGCGCCACACTGCGCCAAGCCTGAGAAGAACTTGCCCATGAACTGCAACAGCAGGCAGCACAAAGCAGAACGACGGCAGCATCGTCCATACTCGGTGTGTGTCCTTTGTAGACAGGCATACACAGCCAGCAGAGAGTCAGACACAGCTTCTCCGATCCTATGGTTGCGTCCAGAGCTGCTGCCTGCATACTAGATTGTCTGGTTGAAACCAAGGCATGACAGCGTGTGCTGTGCAGATCTGTTGTTCACCTTGTAATCAAGGTTTTCTCCGCAGTTGAACACCACACAGTTCACACCCAGGGCCTTGCCGAGGTCCTTGGTGGTCTCCGTCTTGCCAGTGCCTGCACAGCAGCAGCAAGCACACCGGCAGCACTGAGCATGCAGCGTTGCAAGCTGATTAGCATCAACATCATCACCTTTCAAGGCATTCACTTTATGTGCAGCATACATGCGTAGCTGGCATGGTGCAATAAGCCGCACATTTTGACAGGCTCAAAGCCACAAGCAATGCATCTGCCCTGATGCCCATCACAAACCTGCCGGGCCTGCTGGTGCTCCCCCCAGCTTGAGGTGCAGCGCCCCAGTGAGTGTCAGGTAGCACCTGTCCGTCATGGGCGTCACCACCAGGCGCGGCTGTGCGCCCAGGTACTCATACGCGTACAAAAAACGTGCATTGACCTGCAAAAGGCACAGGAAAGAGGCATATTCATCAAGCAGCAGCTGCAGCGAAGTTACAGCTGACACTAGACTCATGAGCCGCGTACATAGCAGGTATATAATGACCCGTGTTACGCTGAAATCCGCTGTCCTACATCATACCAGCACGCCACCACACATGTGTACATGTGACAATCTTCGCACCTGCCGCACCGCCAGATCTTCCTCCTCAAAGTAGTAGCGCAGCTGCATCTGCCACTCAAAGTCGTTGACGTTGCTGGTGGCCTTTGCCAGCAGGCTTCCCACGATGTCTCTGCTGTGCACGTCAATGGTGATGAGCGCTGCCAGCAGCCGCCGACCCAGGTTTGACAAGTCCCCGCGCACTAGCCGTGTCAGCTCAGCAAGCTGCCGCACATTCAACTGCAAGCAGCAACACGCAATGGACACTCGCTGCGATGAGCACCTGTCATCAGGCTGCAAGCATGTGCAAGATGACTGTGCACATCAGCAGCTGGCATGTGGGCACATGTCATATGTCAGGCCAGCGGACCCTCATGAAGGCCATCCTGCAGTGTTGAAAGCGCAGCTAATACCATCAACACACATGTCAATCGCACTATGCTTCCATAACAGCACTCCCCAACTCACCTGGTAGAATGCTGTGAGGCCATCATGAGGTGCTGCAGAGCGCAGCTGCTCCTCGACAGCAGCACACCAGTACACCTGGCTAACCGCCAGCACTAGCTGCACCGGCTGCCGCAGCACCCAATCGCTGCGGGGCTCCTCTGGGTAGCTTGCCATGCCCTGCTTGGCTAAGCGCCGCAGGCTGGCCACCATGCCGGCCTCAACTGTACCCAGCCACTGCTCCACTCTGTTGCGAGCTTTGAGGGGGTTCTTGCCAAAGCTCACGCGCTCACCCTCACCTGGACGCATGCAGCAGCAGCAATGTGCAGCAGCGACGTGGTGCAGCAGCGACAGCCGCAGCATGCTTCAACGTTGGTGTTGGCCCTGGTATCGCAATGTGCTGGGCAGAAGGTTCGGCCGGCATGCATGGTGAAGCAGCAAACCATGCACAACACACAAGGGCATTTCATGGCACAGCTGTTTTGCAGCAGATGGGCAGAGAAAGAGAGTTTTGAGCAGCAGGCCTCACCAGACACCATAGCAAAGATGTCGACGCTCTTTGGATCATCTCCAAAGTCCAGCCGCCGTATGCCATCAAAGCACTTGCCCATGTGTGGCTGCACCGCCTGCACGTTCTTGGTCTGTGCGAGGATCTCCAGCAGCTCATCATTGGACAGGAAGTAGAACCTGCAGCCCACAGCACGCTCACACATCAGGCAGCTGAATAGAGAGCAGCATTCTATGCAGAGATCCAGAATGTTCGCACCGTCCCACGCTCGGATCAGTTGGCTCTTTGTGAGTGGTCACCTAGTGTGTAAGTAAAGCATACAACAGCGTGCCTGCAACCCAGCAAGCGCGAGAGAGTGTGACGGTCACCTGGGGAACGCCACGCGTTTCGTCTCCAGGTACTCCTCCAAGCTCTTCTGAATGGCCTCAAGCGTCTCGTAGCTCTTGGTGAGAGACTCCAGCAGCGCTACAGCGCAGGTTGAGCAGCAGCAGCAGCAGAAGGTGGTGTTGTCAGATCGTCAATGTCATAGGCGTATATAGGAAATGTGCATAACAGCTGTATGCCGTACACGAGCAGGCAGCACAACAAGGTCCTCACAGCGTATGCAGAACTGTCGGTTGCCACATCAGGTGTTTTCAGCTGAGTGGAAGCGCCCTAGTGGTGCTGTTGCGGTGACACCTTGGCATAAGTATGTGCAGAGTTTGCTTTGCAAGTATGGTGTGGATGTTGAGGCGGCGGCTGATCGAGCTAATGCGTGCAAGAATCACATCAACCGTCAGGTCAGGAAGCTGCATGCAGACAGAATTGTTTGTGAATCACTGCAGCACTCTACTTTGAGCCGTTACATCACGCATGTGCACCCTACACATGCTGATACCATGCGTTTTAAAAGGGCTAGGCCCTTTTTGTGTTCTGGTGCGCCAACGCGTGGTATTGAGTTGCTGATGCGTGTTCGAATGGGCTGTCTTTGTGTGCATGAGCGTACCAGTCGTTATGGTGGCAGCAGAGCTGATTCTAACACAGCATGTCCTGCTTGTGGTCAGGGTGTTGAGTCTTTGTCACATCTGATGTTTGATTGTCCCGCTACTTCTGCTCAGAGGGATACTATGCTTGATGAAATTCGGTCTGTTTTGCGTGATGTTGCTGGCGGCGCTGAAAAATTGCGCAATGTGTTGTCGTTGACTGATGCATCCACCAAGTTGTTGCGTTTTGTTTCTGATGATATTTGGGGTAGTAGGGGGGTGTGCCGAGTGATATCTAGGAGCATTGCTGAGTATCTTGTCCAAGCTTGGGATGTGCGTAATATTTGCAAACACAATGGAGCAGTGCTCCCTCTTTCTTCCGCTCCTGAGGGGCGCGGGGCCGATGGCGTCGATGCTATGGCTTAATGGGTAACATGATGATGATGATGATGATGAAGGTCCTCACTTGGGTTGCTGGCTGTCTGCAGCGCGTTGGGGCGGTCCTTGGTGCGCCGCATGATCTCGCGCAGCTGCTTGTGCACGTGGTCAAAGGCCCTGTACTCGCTGGGCAGCTGCTTCTGGATGTCCTGCGCTGAAAAGATGGGCTCAAGATACATCCAGGACTTTTGCACCTGCAAGTCAGCAGTATCATGACAGCGGTTGGCCATGTGCATATGTACCAAGGCAAGCACCACCAGAAGCTGCTGCGCCGCTGTACAAGCAATCATGCTGCTGTAGGCGGCGGCAACAACTCAAGCCAACAGTCAGTTGTAAGCAGCCGTCAACATCTCTTCACAAAAGCCATGCGCAGACCCGTTGGATGCTGTTACATGCATCTGCATGTGCAGCCCTCACCTGCACCCACTGGTCCAGTGTATCTGAGAACACGTTGAGCTGCTTCTCCACGCGCTCCACCTCTGACCGGATGCCTGCCACAAAGCGTGACGCAAGGATGGTTGACATGGTCACCAAGCTGTCCTCCAGCGCAACCTGCAGCAGCAATGCACACCAGAATATTTACACACAGGGGTCCGCTTCAGGTGGACACAAAGCAGAAAGATGTGCCCCTCTTTGTACGATTGAGCATCAGAGCATCTGTGATGTATAACACTATTGCTGTTGCCAGCCTACAGGGGACACAGCTGCGCTTTAGACATAAACAGCGCACCTGGATCTCATCAATTGCTCCCAGAATGTACACGTCCTTGCTGTCCTTGTATGGGATGACTGTGAACTCAATGCCCGCCCACTTTGTGGTGACCTTGGCCAGCAGCTCCTCAAGCGCAGCCTCCTGAGTGGCCTCGGTGCTGATGGACACGCAGGCCTCCTTGGCAGCGCCAACCTTGACATCCAGCAGCGTCTGCACGCGGCAACACAGCAGCCATAGCAGCAGGGTCATCCACAATGTACTGGTGAAGCTGACTGCAGCAGAAACCGCCTCACTCCACATCATGACAAGAGCTGTTATTGCAAGCATCCCGTGCAACACACTCATGCTGGCTGCACAGTGCCGCAGTCGAGAGTGTCCACACCTGCAGAGTGAATGTCTCGTCCCTCTGCAGCGTGGTGCCAGTGGCTGCAAACACTTTGGTCCAGTGGCGCTCCTTGAGCGCCTTGTTGCGCAGCGCTGACACCACAGGCAGCAGCAGCCGGTACTCGTCAACTGCTGCGCGCAGCTTTGGCACCAGCTTGTTGGGAGGCAGCCCTTTCTCCATCTTGAACACGCTCTTGTGGAACCTGCAGTGCGGCACAGTAGCGATAAGTACTTTATATGCAGGTGCAAGTTAGTGAGTTGCGGCTTGATGAAGGCATGAAACGCCATTTGCCTGCATGTACAATGAACTGACCCTCGACTGTGCTGCATTTGTGCGGTTGTTTGGGGGTGGAGCAGGTATTGTCCGGCGGCAATGCAGCAGGGCTGAGTGTGCAGTACAAACAACGTGTATGTAACAGCATCCACATATGCTGCTCACCTTGCCATGGTCTCCTCCATGCTTGCCAAAGCTAGTGCCTCAAAGTGGCAGCCGCGCCAGCCAGCAACAACGTCCTCAAACTCTGCGCTGCTGGTCCACAGAGACAGCTTCAGCTCAACATCATCCTGCACTGCTGCCAGGTCTTCCACTGTGCTCTCAGCAACCTGCGCAAGGGGGAGCAGCAGTACGTGTCAAGAGCTGTGCTGCACATGTAGACATCATATACAAAGAACCGTGGTCATGGTGCTGTATGCCAGGTGAGATGCGCATGTATGCCAGGTGAGAGGCAGCAGGTTCCGGCGCAGGTGCCCGTCAGGCTGCTTCGAACAGAACATTCATTGCGCATGCGGATGACGCTTCTACGAAGTAATGCCTGCTACAAGCTGATGCAAACAACGTAACCTGGTTTAGCAAGCCAGAAAACACACCTTAAACAGGCGCTGGAACTGGTTGATGCGTGTCAGCTCCTCAGCATGTGCTGCCAGCTGCGAGCGCAGCTGCTGCAGCTCGTCCAGCACAGCAGCGGGCGAGGACTCCTCATTCAGCAGCATCTCATTCTGTGCTGCAATGCGCAGCGCCTCAATCTCCTTGGCAAGGCCTTCAACGCCTGCACACAGTTGGCAGGTGATACAGGAACCTGCTTCTCTCAGTTGCTGTATCTGCCTCTGTACGCTTGCTGCGCTGACGTGGTAATAGGACTCTGCCAGTCCCCGTAGCATTGCAACCTTTCTCTCGTGGGCGCCCAGCAGAAACCCACCCCGCACGTGACAGCCGCCACACAAACATCATACGATATAGCAGCCCAGCAGCTCACCTGACTCGAGGCCTGAGCTGTACTTTGCGACTGCCTCTTCCCTGCCTGCCTCCACTTCTTCCATCAGGGCCTTCAGCCCGGCATACATGCTGTCCAGGCTGGCATAGCCTGCCCTGTCCACGTCAGGCACCTTGATCTTGTACTCGTCCAGCAGCGAATACACCGCATGCACCTGGAAGCATGAAGCAGCACAAAGCAGCATGAAGCAGCATATTTGGCGGCTGGATCCGCACCATATGTTGAGTTTAGATCTGGCAGCACACGCAGCAGCAAACAGCAGCAGCAGTGTGTTGCTGACATACAGGAACATGCACGGCAGCCCGATATCCCAGGTCTGACCAGCAGCCGCACAACCAAGCACACATGCTTTGCATGCATAGCCATGAGATTGATACGTGGACAACCACAGCAGCACCTCCAAACGATCTGCAAACAACACCTATGCCAGACTGAACCTCACCTGTGCACATGCTGCATCCATGACTTTTGTCAGCTGCGTGAGCTCTGCCAGGAACACCAGCTTCTCCACATACTCCTCAATGCAGCTGCACACAGCTGACAGCCGCGGCTGCGCAGAGTGCATGTGGTCCATGAACTCGTGCAGCAGGTCTGCAGGCAGGCAAGAAGCATGCCATTCAAATGGAGCTGTAGGTGATACTTTCCTCCTGGCAACAACACTTTGTACATCAACATCTCCATACAGCTGTTGATTTGGAAGCTGGATCCACCCCGCATGTCGAGTCTAGTATCTGCAGCTACGGCATGGCTGTTTCCCTGGTGCATGCATTTTGCTGGCAGCAAGCTGCAGCACAAAGCAACACTCCAACACACCTGCTGCTAGAACCGGAAGCGCTTTGTGCAGCTCTGCCAGGCGGTTGACAGGCCAAGGTATGAGCACCTGCTTCAGCGCTGCCGCGTTGATGCGCACAATGTCCACATCAGCTGCTGGCAGCAGACCCTCTATGTCGGACTTCTGCTGCATCAGTTTGTCCAGCAAGGCGCGGAAGGTCTGCAGGCCAACAAGGCTGCCCTCGCCATCGCCTGCAGCTGCTGCTGCTGCTGAGGGTGTTGCTGGGGACAGTAAAGCAATGCTGGAGGGCTGCTGCCCAAGGCCCACCAGGCTGTGCTCAGCAGTGGCAGGCGCAAACTCTGCAATAACATCATGGCAGAACGCATCAGCATAGCCATTTTTTAGAACGACACCAGCAACTAGCAGCACCAACGTTCTGGCACGGCCAGGCGCAACAGCGAGACTAGATCATGACAGCAGGGTGTGTTGACACCGAAGCATAACGGGACACTAGAGCCTGCTAGTTCTCTTGTAGCAAAACGGAGGTGAAGGGAGGAGACACGCACCTCCAGAGGCGGCCGCAGCAGCCAGGCCCTGGAACCCACAAGCTGCCTTGAATGCTGGTAGCATGCTGGATATGTCCAGCCGCCTGTCAAACAGCACCATGTCCCTGAACTGCTCGTAAGCATTCCTCTGAATGTTGGCCCGCGCGAGTGCGACGTCCATGGCTGCTTTGGTGGCATTCACCTGCGTGAAACGCAGTCCACAGCATCATATGTATGGTGCAGGGACATCACTGCTTTCAGGGTGGCAGGCACAGCACTGCAAACACCACCCCATCTCCATGCAGACACAACTGCAGTCCTTCCAGGCAACAATGCTGCGCAGTGTAAGCAGATTCAACGCCACAAGCAACACACCAGCTCCTCCAAGTCTCCTGCTATGACCAGCTCAGCCAGAGGCGTTGCTTCCTGCAGGTCACTTGTCTTTGCTCCCAGCATGCCACTAACCAGCTCAGGCCTGCTGTACAGCCGGCTGATACTGGTCACGCAGCTGTTGAAGCCAAGCAGGATGGACGCCATCTGCGCCTGCAGGAACAAACATCAACAGCATGGACAGCATAACAATGCATCGCCTCATTCAGCGCTCTGCGCTTGCACTGTGCTTGTCAACATGCTGCGCTGCTTCGTCAACTCTGTAGCAATGCTGCTGTTACTTCACAACACATTGCAAGCATACAGAGCATGAGCATCCCACCTGAAACTGCTCTGGCTCTGGCTGAAACGCAAGGTCCTCCAAGCTTTGGGTGAGCAGCACCTGCATCTCAAACACTGGTGTACGCTGCACAGCACTGCCACCCTCAGCAGCAGCAGCTGCTGCAGCCGCCTGCTGCTGCGCTGCAGTCACTGGTGCTAGCTGCATGCCAGCCAGAGCTGCAGACTGCCGCTGCCGCCGGCTGCCATTCAGTAGCGTATGCATTGTCTGCAAGCTGCGTTTAGCAGGGTTGAAAACAGCGCTGCCGGGCCTACTGCTGCCGCTGGCACCACCTGCTGGGACTCCCACTGTCAGCGCCGGCCGCACAGAGTCCAGCACTTCCCACACTGACTCAACAAGCACAGTGTGCAGCGTATCGCACATCATGAAGTCTGACATGCGAATGAAGCTGAGCAAGCGGCGCTGCTCGCTGCGGTAAGCTGCTGCCATAGTATACCCGTAGTCCTGCGCGGATAGCGTACAACAGATGCACATGTCAGTAAGAGCCTGCAGGAAGCATGGCAGCATTGCTTCAAGCAGGTCTGATGACTGCAGTCAGCAAAGCTGGCCAAGCACGGCTGCAAGCAAACACGACTGCTGCACCGTGTCCGGGGCACATGTACCATACAGCTGAGCACAAGTTAGAACCATTCTAAGGCGTCTTCAGGTAGTTGGCATACCTGCTTCTGTGGCTTGTTGTCTCCTGCTTTGGCGCCTGATGTGGACATGCCGTTGGGGCTGGTCAAGCTGCCAGACATGCTGACCATGCTGCCACGCGCGCCAGACATCGACTGCCCAAGCCTGCCGTTACCACCAGACAGGGACATGCCAGCTGCATTGCCTGCCTCGCCCTCTGGCTTGACTGCTAGCGCCTCCAGCTGCTGCTGCAGCTGTATTAGTGCATCGCGGCAGGCCTGCTCTACAGTGTCATATACTTCATCGCTGAACTCCTCTAAGCGCTCTGCACACACTTCGCTGTGCTGCGAGTGGCTGTCTGCAAACTGTGTTAGAGTGTACACCTGCAAGGCAGTGCAGCAGCAGGTACACATGCACTCTGAGTGTGTGTGCTGGTGCGTATCACTACGATGGCATAACAGTAACTGCTGCAAGCAACCCCAGCAGGCATAACAGGCGTCCTACCTGGGCAGGCTTTAGGTTGTGCACCCGCATGCTGCTGAGCTCGTGACATAGCTGGTGGAAGCGCTGCAGAGGGCCCTGGAACACCGGGCTCAGCATGAACAGCTGCTTGTTCAAGCTGGCCTTTGCTGCTGATATCTTCGAGCTGTCTATGGAGTGCTTCCAGGATTTGAACGCCTTCCAGAGCTTGTGCTGCCTGAAGAGTGCCAGCTGCTTGAGTGCGATGTACAGCTGCACCTCACGCTCCCACTGGTCAAGCGCTGCACAAAATGAATGTAGCCAGTGGGAAAGCGCTGTCGTTAGCATGTTTGCACTCCATGCCAAAGTGCATCTGAAACTACGCTGCACGCTAGTCAAACTACTTCGAAGTTCATCAGGAACAGGGTCAGGGCTATCAGCTGCCCTCCCACCATCATTCCAGCATGCAGCCACATATCTGCAACCATGAAACATGCTCGTGTACGCTGCTAGCCCGCTCACTTGCAAACTCTGCATTGACGCCGTCCACGTAGCGTGTGATGCCACGAACACTGAGAGTGTAAAAGTCAGACTGGCCAACGTTTCCAAACTGCACAACCTCCAGTGCATAGGGATTGCAGTCTGCAGGATAGCGCTTGAAGCGCCTGAGGTACACAAAGTCCTCTGCTGTGGGATACTCTCGTAGCGTGTAGATCAATCTGGATTGAAAAAGCACAGCAAGATAGCCACGTGCAGAGTCTCATGACGCAAGGAGACACGTAGAGGAATAGTGAGCGCTGCTGCTGATTCTGTTGTCAGCCTGCCACTGTGCCGCTGCAGAGCTGGCACATGCCGCAATCACTGCTGCTACAGAATGGTCATTTGCTGGTCTAGTGCTGAACATAAAAGTTGCCTGCGGAGAGTCGCCTGCTGCTTTATAGGCAGACTATCAAATCACAGACACCCGCTTGCACCTTGGACCGTCAACTGGCGAGTCTATGGCTTACTTGATGTAATTGTACTCATCCTGCTCCGGCTGCTTGCAAGCTGCTGTACCTGGCTTGCTCTGCGCTGCTGCTATTCCAGCAGTCACACCTGCCTGCTGCTGCTGCTGCTGCTGGTGGTGCATGGTGACACCTGTTGGCATGCTTGCACTTTGCTGCTGTGCTACGGGCGACCTGCTCCTGTCACCACCAGCACCTGCAGGATCAGTAAACAGGTGCAACCCTGCTGCATTAGGTGGTGCCATGGGGCTAGATGGCAGCACCAGGGAGCTCCTGGGCCCAGGTGAAGCCGGCCTCCCTGCAGCTGCTGCTGCCATAGCTGGTGATAGCAGGCCGCCCCTTGCAGGAGCATTGCCTGCTTGCAGGACATCAATGCTGAGGTGCGGCTTGTGCTGCGCAAAGCTGCCCAGCAGTGCTGGTGCTGCTATCAGGCCCTGCTTGTGTAGTGGATTAAGCTGCTGCTTAGCTGCCTCAGGCGTTTCCGGCAGACGCAGATCCTGCATGGCCAAAGCAAGCAGGTTGTTTGATGCTCAGTGAACTGACGTTTGCAGTGCATGGCCGCGCTCGTCGCTGCTCTGCTGTCCTGCAATGCTGGACATCTGCTGAAAACCGCTGCTGCCATACGGCATGTACTTCTGCATCGAAACCATGCCCCCAGGTGACATTGAATAGCGCTGCTTGGCATGCAGTGCTGCTGTGCAGCTCACCTTGCCTCCCCCAATGAGCGAAGACCGTCCATCAACCAGCTTGCCTAGAGCCCCAACTGCTTCCAGTGGTGGCAAGTGTTTCCCTGCTGTTGCTCCCTGCAATGGACAGCAGGTTTAACTTTCAACACAAACGCCCTATGAGCGACTGCCAGCATTGAGTGCTGACAGGCGCTGCTGTCTATAAACAGACATAGTGCAGTTGCTTACCAGCCTGCCACCCAGCACAGGTGACAAGGAGCTCTGCCGCTTTACTTCTGCCACCAGCTTTGGCTGAGGCAGGGTGACTGATTGCCGTGCCTGCGGGTATAGCTGCCGCCGCAGGCATCCTGGCTCGGGCGACTGCGCTCTCTGCAAGTTATCAAGAGGCGGTACATTGCAGTGCAGGCAGCCTATGTCACTTGTGTGGTTGCACTGGCTTGGCAGCAGCACCTCAAATTACAAGTTGAATGATGTTTACTCCAGCATCTGGCGGGTCCCCTGCAGGCAATTCTATGAATGGGGCGATGCTGCTGCTTCTCTGCATCTGCATCCCTGCGTGTACCTGCTGCTGCTCCCCTTGCTCCCTCGGCTCAGGCATTATGCCCCAAATATCCTAGTGGTGATACATCAAAGACATAAGGAATACGTAAGTTCCCCGGTGACCTGTCAAGTCAAATCAATCACCATGTCGTGCAGGCATGGCATCGTGCACAAACTGGAGCATACGCAAACTTTTGACAAGACAAAGGCCATAGTAATGGCCATCGTCGATGGGTGGTGAACTAGGTTTTTGAACGCGTCAGATGACATGCCCTCCTCTTCGTTATCTGTACACGTTCAGCTATTGGGGGATGCAACACTTGGAATCGTGCACTTCCTGTGTTTGGGAAGAGTGCTATAAGCTGACGCACCTCGCTGTCTGCGACCGTCCTAAGCAGTGCTGCTGCTGTTGCTGGTGCCAGTGACCCTCTTACCTGCACCTGCATTTGGCAGCCTGGCTACACAGATGCCCCCCAGCATAGCACAGTAAGTGGTGCTGCTGGTGACTGCCTCTGCTGGTGATGCCTCTGCTGCATCAACTGAGTAAGCAAGGTACCTTTGCTGCTGCCTTTTGCAGGGTAGCTGATCAATGCTTTGATGAGCTGGCAAGACATATCAACAACCAAGGTCAATGTGAGTCACGTTGGTGCAGAGACATTGTGCATGTTTGACTTGTTTGGCCGACCGTTGCTGGCTCAGGCGGCTGTGCAACTGTTGACAAGTTCAAGAAACAACCTCGCTGCCCTTTGTTGCTATGCAGTGACAATTGAGCACCTATCCAAGTAAGCTGATGGGTATTGACTGACTGCAAGCGCACAGTCAGCACAAGCGTCATAGGCAAGCAGCCAGCAGTATCGCATAGAGCATCCATGGTGGTTGCAGTTAGCTTGTAGTCTGGTGGACGCATGCAATGTCATCTACACAGCAGCAACAGGCGCGGCCCCTCGGTGGTCACTTGCCTCAGCTGTTTGAAAACTCCTTACCACTGTCAACCGCCACTCTTCTCGCTAGGATGAGCCTGCTGCTGGGTAGGAACTGGCAGAAGGCCCTGCAGGTAGTCGACCAGAATGAGGTGGAGTGTTACATTGGTGAAAACAGCAGGCGACACATCTTCCAGGTGGGCGGGGAGCAGCAGCAGCAGCCAGGCTGCAGCCGAGAATTCTGTCCTTGTCCTTGGCATTGCGACACAACACAGGCGGCGCTGTCTTCAACAGAGGCCAGCATGCAGCACTGCTGTGCACACACTTGCAGGCTATCCTCTGCATCCTGGGACTCATTCGGTGTGTGTACGTGGGCCGACTTGAGTGTATGGTGCCTAAAGTCAACAGCCCTGTTCCTGGTGCTGAAGCTGCTATTGCAACAACTGCTGATTCACAGGTGCGGGGCAAGTCTGGCGTGTACATCACCTTTGCCAAGACCTACTGCTCCTGCCAGGCCCACTACTATGAAGTTGTGTGCAAGAGCGAAGCACCATACGTGAGTTGGCATCGGCTGATGCTGCCGCATCAACAAACAATCACATGGGATGGCGGGGAATGCTGCCTTTGTCTTGCCAGCCCTTATATGCATAGGCTGAGCACATCATGTTGCGTTGCGTGATTGCTGAAAAAGGAGGCGAGTATGGCAGGCAACGTGGAACCCCCTGCTACCTCCGCTCTTACTGCTGCCCTTGTTGCTGATTCTGCTGCTGCTGCTGCTGCCTTTTTGCCGCAGTGCAAGCACCAGCTAGCAGCGCGGCTGGCATATGTACTGAAGCGCTGCCCAGTGACAGTAGTGCCAGACTCAGCCATCGCACAGTTCCTGCTGGATTCGTGACTGCAGCCAGACATCAGTGTCGTATCTGCCAGCTAGCCCCGCAGAAGCAGCAACAAACCTTCCTGCAGCGCATCCGCAACCATCGGCAACCAAGCACATCTACAGCAGGGTTTCCTCGCTACCCTGCTGCTGCGGTAGTGGAAGAAGCGCTTCAACCCAAGGCCCTTGCACAACAACACTCATTTGCATGCTCCCAGTTCACCACAGCCAGCATGTTAGCGCTGTCGGGAACAGCCACACATAAGGAATGGCACAGCACGGCGCGCAGCAAAGGCCCCATTTTGGCAGTGTCTGCTGTTTTCAGACCAGGAGTTGCAGTGCATCCTGTTGGCGTTCACATTGATCCAGCCGCTGTATTGTCTGTAGCGGCTCTGACAGCATAGCGCTATGCTTGCTGGTCCATTTGCATATGCCACCCAATTCTTACAAAATGATGCACTTGGCATAGCAGGCTGATTGCTTTACGTTGAGCATTTGCTGCCACAGCCTGTGCTCTGCACCATGTAGCTGTGCTCAGCTGCTGTGCTGGCTTTGCACGCTCAGGGTGCCGCTGCTCAGTTTGTGTGAGGGGCTGCCCAGGCGCAAGGAGCTAGTTGCTTCTGTGCTGCATGCATACGTGGCGCGTGCATGCATCACTGCAGTGGCCAGCTGGCCAGTGTCATTGGCATCGTATATATGGGTGATGCTGTTGGCGCCACAAGCAGGCGGAGGTGCATAGTAATGCCAATTGGTGGCTGCATCGCTGCTCTCAGCATCACCCCACCCCTTATGTTGTTGATCGGTGCAAGGCAATACATGTGACTGCAACAAGACACTGATGCTTGTGGCGTGCCAGTCATGTGCATCATCATCATCAAATTACCAGATCAAGCCATAGCATCAACGCCATCGACCCCGCGCCCCCCCGGGGCGGAAGAAAGAGGGAGCCAGTCATGTGCACTTGCCTTTGGTGGGTTTCACTGTTACTTGCTGGTTACAAGGGATGAGGCAGGAGCATGGACACAGGCACAGATGGCCTACTGTATCAGTGACATTGTCTGGTACATGGAGCGTGGACACTTGATACTGCTGCCACATCATGGACATCATCAACTTGTTGATGTGTACATGTGGCCCTTGTCGTACACATGTGCGTGCATGCCTTCAACAGGTGCAATTGAGCAGGACATGCTCGACATATATGCTATGCATGCTTCATGTGGCTTCAGTGCTGGTCCAAGGTAATGCAACAATACGGTCATGAAGTAGCAGGATTACAAGGATTGATTATTATTATTATTATTATGAAGTAGCAGGCTGCGCACCGATTTGCTGGCAATGCTACAGGCAAAGT
Source organism: Tetradesmus lagerheimii (assembly GCA_902809745.2). Lineage (NCBI taxonomy): Eukaryota > Viridiplantae > Chlorophyta > Chlorophyceae > Sphaeropleales > Scenedesmaceae > Tetradesmus > Tetradesmus lagerheimii. The sequence continues at coordinate 26,047 of CADDIJ020000263.1, forward strand.
GCCCTGTGCAACCGCCACCTGCTAGTGGTTGGCCACCAGACACAAACTCTGAGAGGCACTCAACAGCATTCAAGCTCGAAATCAGCTGCAGCCATGCCTCGTTTGAAATATCTTGGTGTTCAAAGCCATGCAAGATAGCTACGACTGCAACAAACTCCAGCAGCATGCCAATCCGTTATGCACAACCCACAATGACAGTCACATGGTTCCGACTCGTGCTGATGCAGAGCGCCCTGTGCATCACTGCAACCGCTAATCCCATGGGATGGCCACCGCTGATCTAGAGTGGATTATCATCGGCCAGCCTTGGCAACCTCCACCACCTTGACCTCCACTGGGGCCTTCTCTGGCTCATCCTCGGACACCACCTCAACCGTCTTCACTTCCTCTTGCACAGGGTACAGTGCTCCAGATTCACCCTGCATTTGCATGGCAGATCAATCAGGTCAAGTGAGGTCAGATTATTTGGTGTGTAGCACAATGCCGAGCCCGGGACCCAGGGCTGAAGTTCCATGGAAGGGAAATTGTACTGCACTGGTGGATTCCTGCAACTATCAGCAGCAGCGCATGCATGCATCCAGCAACAGGCCTGCCCACGCCGTTGAAACATGCGACAGTTATCATGAGCAGCCGCTGCTGATCTAACGTGTTGCCAGGGGAGCCACGACATCAACATGATTGACGCCTGGTGCGCTGCCTGCCAGGGTGCATCGACAGCTGGAAGGGGCTGGTTCAAAATCCAAGAATGACTCTGCCGAAGATGATCGCACTGTGCGCACACACATGGCTTGATGCCATGCATACATATGCATGCGCTGTATCATCATGACAGATGGCATCTGTAGTGGCACACTGGCAGCACACTGTGGAGCGGCTACACAGCAGTCCCTGGAACCTGTGCGGCAGCGCTCTCTGCCAACTCACGTCAATAGCTCCGGTCTTATCTTTGTACCAGGCTGGCAGGTCCACGTTCTTCAGGTGTGCAGTGCTCTTCTGCTTCTCCTCCTTTTCTTTCTCTTCCTCCTCTGCAGGCTTGTGGTGGAAGGACTTGGCAGGCACAAGGGTGACCTTGGTCTGGGCCTGCATGCCATGCAGCGCAGCACAGTGTCATGTCAGCATCTACCAAGTCAGGGAAAGATTGCACTGGCAGGATCACTTGGCAACCATGGCAGTGCTTGACAAATACGGCAAGTTGGCAACCTGCCAATTGGATGGCAGCAGCAGTACTGATGTTGACTAGTCAATAGGTGTGATGGCATGCAGTTGGACATCACAGCCCGGTCATTTATTCATGATGCACCAGCCGCATATCATGTGGAGTGGGAATTTGCAGCAGCTCAGCATACGCCAGATGCATTGCATGCAGCACGCACTGGCAGTGCCCTGCTGGCCCAGTCGCGGCTGGGCAAGGCACATACTTGCACCGCATGTGCTGCATGCCATCCATAGGGCCGCACAAAGCTGCACCTCTGCTTGCGCATCACCACGGCCACATTCTCTCACAAGCAGCACGACATCAACCTCAGCCCTGGAGCTCACCAGTGTGTCGTCGAACCACCAGCCATATGCCGCGTCCACGACGAGACGCAGAGCTCGCCTGTTACTGAGGAATGCCGGGGGATGTACATCTGTACTTAGAGTCTGCGGTTCGTCCTTTTGCTCGGCTGCAGCTGGGGATGCGAGCAGCAGAGCACCCAGCACGCATACTGCCAAAACGCAGCGCATATGTCCTGCCATGTTGTCTGTTGAATGTTTGCTGACTGTTGGTAGGAAGTATAGCTTCTGCAAGCTGTGGCAATTGGACCTACATGCATGCTAAGATCTACGGCGTGCGTGCACCTGCCCGTCCTCACCCGTGGCGGGAACCGGTGAGCGGCCCGGCACCAGTTGATATGCCTGAGCGTTGGCAGCAGCAGGCGCGGAGCGGTTAATACTCGTGCCAAGCTCTACATGTGGTCTTGATGCACTTGTATGTTCAATCCACTTTGCGCTTCACGGACAGCCACCACTGAAGTCGGACTCAAGACGCGCAGCAGACACCATGGCAAGAGCAGCGTGTGTACTGCTGGCGATCATGTGCATATCAGCCGTATGGCTTTCATGCATGCAAGCCGATGAGATGCAGGCACGGCCAGTGGCAGAACGGGGCACACTTGGTCGTCTACTGAAGCAATGGGTTCCCACTGAGATCACCTACAGTATCGAGAACGGCTTGGACACCAAATACGCGCCTATCAAGTTCAAAAGTAAGCTACGCTCGGAGCATCGCATGACACATGCTTCCAGCATGTACACTGCATAAGGCAGCAACTGCTTGCTGATTTGGGGGCCTTTCGTGCTGTTGATTATTGAATGTGCACGCTGCATGCAGCAACAGACAGCTTGTCAAGCTGAACTACTTACTGCTCTACGAGGTTCTCCCACCACGATATTCACATCACCTGCAACCACGCTGCAATATGTGGCGTGTGCTGCTGCCCTGCAGGTGTGACCACACACACCAAGAAGAAGGCTGAAGAGGAAGAAGAGGAGGAAGAGGATGAGAAAGAGGAGGTGCATATTATTGAGAAGGACTCTGTGGGTGCACACGCCGCTGCCTTCAGGGAGAAGGAATTCGTCAGGAAGGAGGTGAGCTGACGGAGCTGTGTGTCTTGTACGCTTTGCACGTGCTGCTTTGAAGCATAGGTGCAGCTCTTGGCCCTTTGGCAGTGTCACACTGGCAGCCACGTTGCCAACAGCAAACTTCCATCAGGAAGGAGATGGCTGCTGACACAGCTGCACCTGTGTGTCTCGTGTGCTGCACTGAAGCATATGCAGCTCTTGCAGTGAGTGCGCAGCTCTTGGCCCTGCAGTGTACTGCCAACATCAGCAAACTGTCATGTCCAGCTATGCTACAGCACACAAACATGATCTGCGCATCTCTGCTGCCTGTCTGCTGTACGGAAACCGAACATGCTCAGCTGCAGCAAACTATGCATTGAGTTGGCAACACCAGTGCCAGGAACATGAAAGCATGCTGCTGCGGCGGACTGTACGCGGCAGTTCGACTAGTAGAGCACCCTGACCGTGCCTTGCAGCTCCCAGGCTGATCATGATATAATTTTGATGGATTACTTGACAGTAGATCCCATGACAACTGACTGTCTGACCCAACCGCCCACTGCCAGCCTGCCATTACAGTAATAATTGCGGTGTGATGTTACTTGTTGGTCACGTTGTTGCTGCTGCTGCTGCTGCAGCCCCTCAAGGTTGAGAAGATCTACGAGCAGAAGGTGACCATCGACCACAACAACCTCCCTCCAGTCGTGCATGACGTCATCCTCGAGGAGAAGCCCAGCGTTGCAATCAAGGTGACAGCTGAGCACGAAAAGGACGTGAAGGTGACAGCAACCAAGGACCGCTGAGGCTGGTGTCATTGGTGTGAATCCAGCATTGGACAGCGCTGGCAGCTCTGGCTTGTCGGACCCAAATCGCTCACATCATCGCAACAGTGTTGCGACGATGAATAGATCTGCTCATCAAGTTTTCGGGGTGCTAGCACAGCCGCCATGAGACGGCAGCTGGGACTGGGATATGTTCTCCAGTGCTTTTATGTCATTAGAGTGGTCGCCAGCAATTGCTTTGGGCCCCGATAGTCGTGCGCAGCAATGCACCGCACAGTGTGTGATGTACATGTGGCGGTGTGGTGGTCGAGAGCAGGTTAGGCCTATCTCCTTGTGACGGGGACTTCTTGGGTCAGCTGTGCATGCAGAGATACACTGGAATAACATAACCCCTTACCGTAGTGTGCATGCGTTGCAGGATCTATCCATCCATGCTGATATTGCGCCTGCGCATGCTTGTCAGCACAAATTGAGCCCTTGCATCGCATGGCCTTCTGGCAAGGCTCCAAATATGCTTGATTGGCTGGCTTGAGAGGACTGGGAAAGTTCGAGCTCAGTTTGTGCCTTTCAATGTTACATGTACTCAACCATGTGGCATGCCATTGATGTAACAGACACACGGATGAATCCACAACGTACTGCCAGAATCTGGAGCGTTTGCTCACAATGCACACATGTGCAGCACGGGCTGCACAACAGCGCCACATCAAACTCGTGTTTGATCAACCACCACAGTTACTGGTTCCCTTGCCACAGCGTGGACCATGCTTACTGAACGCTGGGTGATAATGACAACACACATCTGTGCTTTGCCACTTGATGCTGATGCTGTGTGTCAGTACTCGTTAGCCAGCAGGTCCATTAGCTTGACGGGCCGCAGCTCGTAAAAGTTGACATCACCGCCATCAGGCATAGCCACCATCACAGGCCTGCAGCGCGCCACTGCTGCTGCTGCTGCTGCCGCTGCTGCAATGGTCTGACCCCCCATTTGTGGCTGTACAACACCAGCTGCGTCAGTTACACCCCATGATCTGCACGCCTGCTGCTGCTGCTGCTGCTGCAAGATATCAGCTTCGCTTCCAGCTGCAACGGCATCCTGCTGCAGCATGCACCTGCTACTGTCCGCACTGCCGCCACATGCCGTTGTTTCGCCCGCTGCTGCTGCTGCTGACAGCTGCAGCAGCTCATTCAATGATGGTAGGTGGGCAGCTCCTGGCATTGGCATTGCAAAGCTGATCTGGGGTGCTGGAGGGCACTTGTAGCTGAAATGCGACTGGCAGGGGATTGCATCATACACCTGCACATTACAGGACAACCACAGGTGCGTACAACACGTCGGCAACTCCTGTGCTGAAACGTGGCCCTGCCGTACGGCTGCAGAATAAACAGTAGCATGAGGTGCAGAAGACGTGCACACAATATGCTGTTCTGGAAAGGTCAACTAGCAATCAATCTGCCCAATGGACCTGCTGCTATGTGCTGCTACAACATGCCGCTCCATGCACAGGGTTTCACAGTCATTGCATACGTTACTGGCACCTGTTGAAGCACTGCTGCGAAGGTTTTACTCACCATCTGAGCTGCAGCACTTGTTCGGCCATCATACCCTCCCTGCAGCTGCTGCTGTAACGGCTGCTGGCCATCCCGCTGCTGCCGCTGCCGTTCCTCCTGCTGCTGCTGCTGCTGCTGCCGCTGCCCTGTATATGTTGGCAGTGGCACCAGCAGAGGATGCCGCCGCCGCAGCTGCACTCCTATCAACTCATCCAGCTGTGAATCTGCTACACCTGTTTCTGCTGCCAACTGCTGCTGCACACTGCCTGCTGCTGCATTGCTGGCATAGGTGGTTACATTTGCTGCAATGGCTGCATGGGCGCTTGCTAGCCACGAAGGCACTCTGTCCCACCAGCCGGTTCCTGCTAGAACCTGCAACACGATATTACAACATGACAATGCGTAAGCATCACAAGCAGCTGGGCGGTGCCATTCACAGCTGCAATGGCCAGATCTGAACATGCACATGTTGAAGTACATGTGCCGAGGCCATACAGTACAGCAGCCTGCCTTAGCATACGTGCTGCTGATCTTACACCTGCGCGAGCCACTGGCTGGCAATGCATGGCAGATGCAGCTGCTACAGCTGGATGATGACGAACAAGAGCACTCACTGTCCGCGAGACAGACGGGACACAGCAGCTGATGGTGCACAGCCGATGGCATGATGTTGAGCTCATGTTTCTTGCCCCCTCACCTGCTGCTGCTGCTGCAGATGTGCTGCTGGCTGCTCTGCTGCTTCTCCTTCGGCGGCAGCAACCTTGCGCCTCTTCTTTGGCTGTTGCTCTTGCTGCCCTTGCTGCTGCTGCTGCTGCTGCTGATGCCCTGCGTCCCTCGTTGCGCCTTCAGGTACTGCAACAGGCGATCCCATCGCTGCTGCTGCTGCTGCTGTGTCTAACGCAGGTGCAGGCGGCGGCAGGCCATCTGTTTGCGCCCAGGCAGGGTTGCACTGCCATGTGGCTGCTGGCGGCTGCTCTGCTGGTGCAAGCCAACACGCTGGATGCCTGCACAGCAGCACACGCCCATTAATGCACACGCGCAATTATGCAGACGTTACAAGTGGCACCGTAGCTTTTGGACAACAAACATGCCACCTGTCTGTTCTCATGACGGTTGTCGCAGGGTATGCAGACCTCAGCTGCGCATATGCTGTGCAGCGTGTGGCTCCACCACCACTGGTTTGCCATCCATACTGTTGCCTTGCCAGTAATGCCCCCGCTGTTGCTTCAGTCGCAGCACACACCAACCCTTGGTTGGCTATGACCAAGCCATACGCCGACCATTACAGCCCAGCTTCTGGTCCTTGTGTTTTGCTCAACCATGCACAACAATGCAGCCTAGCTTCTGGTCATTTCAATCAACTGGTAAGGGCTGTGTAGCTGCCCTTTGCTGTACCCACCTTCTGACATGGTATGGCCAAGCCATATGACGTAACAGTACAAACAGCTTCTGGTCATTTTCATTCAACTGGTAAGGGCTGTGTAGCTGCCCTTTGCCTCACTCACCTCCTGACATGGTAGCCAATGCGCTTCAGACTTGTCGCAGGGTGGGCACACCTCAGCTGCGCATATGCTGTACATCTGCTGTGCAGCGTGCAGTTCTACCACCACTGGTTTGCCATCTATACTACTTGCCTTGCTAGCAATGCCCTATCTGCTGCTTCCGCCGCATCATCACCAGACCTTGCTTGGCCACGACCAAGCCATATGCTCAACATTGCAGACAGCTTCTGGTCAGTGGATTGACTCATAAGAGCTTGTGTAGCTGCCCTTTGCCTCACCCACCTCCTGACATGGTAGCCAATGCGCTTCAGGTGACTCAGCAGCTGCAGGCGATCCTGGCTCACACCTAGTGACACCTGCAGCCATATGGCGCAGCCACATAACATTGAAAAACGTACCATGTACAACACAGCGTGTCTGACTCCGTGAGATGCTTCTGCCACCCACGCAGTGAAGCAGCCAGGAAACACTGCAAGTAGCCGTTGGTAGTGTCCTGTGCTGCCGCATATCAATGGTACACCAGGCGTTGCAGCCCCTCAAACTTGCAAGAAGCCATGGCCTGACCTGTAACTTTCTGCTGGATGAAACCATCAGCACCCTGGGAAGCCCACCTACCATCATGTGCAGTGCCTCCTGCATAGATAGCAGCCGCTGCCGGCCTCCCTCCTGCTGCTCAACCAGCAGCACCAGCTCAGCCTGATCCATCATGAACCTGCAGTAGCATCATCATCATCATCATCATTATCAGCAGCAGCAGCAGCACCATGCAGGGTTATGTCTTGATGTTGTGAGTTATGCCAGACACTGACCAGGGCAGCTGTGATAGCTGTTGCGGGCGCATACTCAACCACGTCAGTGTTTTGGAGCCAGCACGAAGTTCAGCAGCAGTTGCAAAAAGTGCCACAGGAGGTATGGAAGCAGGTGAACTAATGACAAGAGCAGGCTGCGGCTGCAGACGTGCCTGCAAATGTTGCTGTGTCATCTCAAGGCATGGCCTAGATGGCCAAAGTGCTGCTCCTTCACTGTGCTGTCGCACTCACACTGCCTCTTCAATATTCAAGTACAACTTCTTGTTGTGCATGAAGCCTGCAGAACACAGCACCAACAGCAGATGGTCTCTGCCTGTCTTCGTTGCGTACTGCGTTGACAAGTACCAAACGACATGCCCTTGCTGCTGCTGATATACGCACAGGCACTGCCAGAGATGCATCATTGTTGCGAAGTTAAGTCAGTGCAAGCGCTTGTCACCTTGGCCATTGAACTGCTGCCGTCCCCTGGCTGTTACTTCAAAGGCGCCCTGCAGCGGCCTCCATACAGCAGCAGCCAAGCCGCGCCTGCAGGACAGGCATAGCCGAGGATTCTGGGAATGTGGTGCTAACCTTGAGTCGCACCTAGAACCAAACTACTTCATTAAACGTTGTAGATTCAAGTTTTTCCGACCTGGCTTTCGGGACTGCCCAAGATACTGCCAGCTGCTGTAGCTGCTGATTGAGCTCCTGCTTGTCTGATGACGGGCCATCGCCCAGCAACTCCTCCTTTTGACCGCCCCTTCTGAAGATAGCAGCTAGTTTGATATCCGAACGATCAGCCATAACGCCATCAGGTTGGGATACGGGGTTGACTGGTGTGTTTCGGACCAGTGCGGCGATCTGAACTCGGTGGGCTATGGGCTACCGACGAGATTCAAACACAGCTCAGCAGCGTGGTTCGCTCTACAGCAAGAGCGGCGCTGTGGCCTGCCTCGCGCTCACTGTCAAGAGAAGCAGTACACCAAAACCCTGTCACACTGTGAGCTGTTCAAATCAAATTTGGGGCAGGGGCGGATCGGCAGCACAGGATTGACCGCAGACGTTGACGGAGTTACATGGTGCCATCGCGTGACTGAGTATTCGTGCAACAGCTTTGCGGTTGAAAACAACACGTGCTGTCATCATGTCAGCACCACATCTTGGGGTCCTGTCGCAGCATTGACACACAGGATAGACCCAAAGGAAGCTGCAACTCCACGCGTCAGCGCCCATGCTCATGATAGTTCGCACATGACAACTGCGACGGCACTGGACAACAGCCTCATTCTAGTAGGCCAACCCTTCAAGTGGGCAGTAGTGAGTATCAGCTGCGGATCTGCAAGAGCCACTAACCAAATCGCTGAACAGCACACTCGCAATCGCTGTATCGACAGAGGCACATGAGCTGCGCCAATTCAAAAAGCAACACTCGCAGATTGGCAACTCCGCCCAGAGCACAGTGCCCACAACACTGTACACACAGCAGCACAACACGGGTTGGATATGACAGTGCCAAATGTATTGAGTGCTACATGGCAGACAAGCAAGCCATGCAAACTAGGACAGCTGTGCCCGCGCTTGCAGTGCCAGGTGCCAGGTGCCCGCCTGAAAGCAAACAACGTGTGAGCCACGGACCAATCTAGTGCACTCGAAAGTTGTGGGGGCAGCTAGCAGGCAGTTGCCGTCGGCAACAACAGCACACAAACAGAAACAACGAGACCACTTCGAGACAACACACCGTTGAGTTGCAAGGTAGCTGCAGGGTAGCATGCACCCGCCATCCCGAAACACAACACGGCTGGGTGAAGAGTCACACGCCTGCTGCATGTACACTCGGTGCTGGTGAGGCACGTCTGCTGGTTATAACCTCGGGCATTCCTTGACAGCAGTCGCAGCATGCCCAGCTGCGAAACAGTGCTGGTGGACGCATGCAGGTGCTCTGCTGCGATGCTGCACACCGCAGATGGTCAGACCGTGTGCCATACATCTGCATATGTTGGCAGTACAGGGTTGCTGGCTGCAGCTGCATACGATATAGTAGCATCATTACGCAAAGCAATAGTGGCTGCTGAGCCACTTTCTGCCAAACTAGAAGGTGCGCCTGGCCTGCCAATCACGTGCCCAACAACAGCATGTACTGCAGTCAAAAAAGATGCCAGCTCAATGCCTCGTGACGTCGTGCCAGCACATAGTCTCGTAAGCATACGTGCCTGCATAGTACAGCTACTAACCACCCAGCCCGGGTTGAGTAACAAACGCGTGCTTGCTGAGCCTTGCTGGCAGCACCAAGCTGCATGCAGCATCATGTAGCGCCTGATGACACGTGTGCAGCATTCCCTGTGGTACTCCCTCCACAAGCACCCAGCCATGCACTAGACTATCACCACAAAGGCGGCGCCTGCACTGCCAAATGACGTCCATGGACGATCAGCTCTACCGCCAATACTACCCACAGCTATAGCTAGGCACCCGGCTGAACTGTCTAGCCAGAGGCTTGCTGCAGCCTATGATCTGAGCCACTTTCATACACACTGCGGCAACACCCAGAGGACCCCTGCGGGTGAAGTGAATGCAATGCAGCTCTTGCTCACACATTCCAGATTTGCTATTGCTCAGTGCTGCTGTTGCTGCTGTCTCAGAGAGCGCAAGCAACGCAGCTGCTGCTGTAGTGCCAGACACCACCGCCCAAAGCAAACGCCACACTCCGACGGGAGCCGGGAGCGGCATTAAGCAAGCTTTGCAGTGTTATGATCTGCTCACGCCATGCATGCACAGCACGCTATGCCCACCGTAAAAAAGATGCGCAGAGTTGCAGGCCCAATTGCCCCCAACCTGCTGTTGAGCATATCAACAGCAGACATGATTGGTAGCCACAAGCGGGTAGTAAGACAAAAGAGTAGTTAGCATCGCCGACACCACTGTACATATGAGTTCAGGAGAATGTGCTCTGCTAGCAGTCATATCAGTCAGCATCACAATGCGTGCATGCACGCTTGCAGAGAACACAATGCAACCAGCGCCGGTCCCCAACAGCACAGGCCCCTTCTGCTGTGCTCCGCACTGCAGGTGCGCCACGTCGAGCGCCTGTTTCAATTACTGTGTACACATGAGCCGCATAACTTGTATGCCTCGTACAACCTCAAGCAACTGCCCACATGTGTCACAGCTCATTCAACGCAACTTGCAATCCCTGCGGCAGCGCAGCACACATACACAAGATGATGATCAAGCCAAGAAGCAGTGACGTGAATGCAGCGCAGCACCTGGGGCTCCGCTATGATCATATGTACAGGTGGCCGCCCCTTGTCAAAACTGCAGCACCACCCCCACGCCAAAACTGGCCAGCTATCCACAGCTGGCAGAACGCCCAATAACTAGCACAAAGAGACAGACGCCACCAGCTACAGCAGCTCCCACTGCAGCTCAAAACTCAAGCTCCACATATGCTTGCTGTAACAGTTGCAAGCAGCAGGCTGTGTGAGGGGAACTCATGCTGGGCGTTACACGCAGGTTCACCTGCTGCAAGGCACACTCATGGCATGCATGCATGCATGTGCCACACCTGCAACCGCCAACTGCAGCACCCCAACACGGCGCAACAGCCCGACGACCACAGCTCACACCACGGCCATACATACAGCAGCACTCAGCAGCAATGCCGGCTGCTGATGCGCTGTGGTGACCAGGGCTCGTGTGCATACACAGATGCATGTGAACATGCTAGCTAGCTAGCTGCAGCCAGCCACCTGAACAGGGGGTGAGGAGCCCATCATACCATCACCCCACAGCCCGCCTGCAGCAGCACCAGCCATCTCAATTTTTTCCAACCCCCCACTGTGCCGGTGGTGACGTTGTGCATGTGGGCTGCTGCTGCTGCCGCCACTGCCAGCCAGCTGCAGCTCGCCAAAACCGCCACTGCCAAACCCAGCCAAGCTTCCTCTGCTGCTGCTGCTCCCTGCTATGCTGCTGCCATCGCCCGCAACTGCACTGCCGCTGCTGCTGCTGTGATGTGACAGGCTGCAGGACCGTGCTAGCTGTGCGACGGTCGGGAGGCTACCCGATCTGCTGCTGCTGCTGATGCTGGCTGCGACAGGCTGCAGCTGCTGCTCCTGCTGCTGGGTGGTGCTGGCTGCCACGGGTTGCTGCTCCTTGCTGCGCGCCTCCTGGTGCTCATTGGCCACTACATAACAAACAAGACGGCACAGGTATATTGTCAATGGCACGCTGCTTCAATTCAGGTACGCAATATATGAAGGCAAAGATAGGCTCCATCAGTTTTGGCTGAGTCATTTCTGCAGCACTCTGAATTAATACCATAACACAGGATGTCCAGCGTTTGACCGGCGTCATGCTCGCGTACATGTACCCAGCTCCACAGCAGGCCAGCAGGCAGCAGTCAACGCCGCTCACCTTCCCACAGCAGTTTCACAAAGCGCCTCTCAAAGTCCACGATCTTGTCGACACCAGGGAAGTAGTTAATGTCCACCACATAGCACAGAGGCGGCGCATCACCCTCTTGCTGCCCCTGCCCCTGCTGTGCCTGCTGCTCAGGCACAAGCAGGTCAAAGTTGAACAGCTGCATGCCCAGCTCCCTGCGCAGAGTTGCAGCAAGGCTCGACGTGACCCATTCCGGCGGGCACGCAGCGGTTGCTGGTGGCCGCCATGACGCCGCAACAGCAGCCAGGCCTGGCGATGCCGGCGCGGGTTGCGGCTGCTGCAGCTGCTGCCGCTTTGGGCTGCTGCAGCACTGCCCCTCTCTGCTGCCGCTGCTCTGCTCCTGCTGGCAACATGCAGCTGCTGCAGCTTGCTGCTGCTGCTGCTCGCACTGCCGCTGCTGCTGCATCTGCTTGCCAAACACTGACACGCAGCTGATGCGTGGCAGCTGCTGCACGCCTTGCTCTGCCTCCAGCACAGCCTCTCCAAGGCTGGGCCGCGCAGTCACCACCGTCTGGGACCCCAGCACATACACCTGGCCACACCAGCAGCACGACAGCACACAGTCTCAGCTCCATCGCTGCATCACTCAAGAAGCATGCACAGCAGTGGCACCTCAACTAAACTGAACTCATAGTAAGCTCCATCGCAGGAACTTCCCAGTACTAAAACTAAGTACTGTCAGTTCAGCAAATGTGCCTCAAAAACACTGCCGTGGTGAGCTCTCTCTTTCTCTTTAGCTCACCTTGAACAGCACGCCGCCATGCTCCACAAACTGCTGCACCACCAGTGGCGGCTTGAACTCGCTGCTCACACCGCCACGCAGCAGCCGCCCCAATTCCTCCAAGTCATGCAGCACAGCAAGCCCGTGGCTGCCCTCACGGCCATCCGTCCACAGCGGCTTGCACAGCAGCGGCGGCGCCAAGCCAGCTGCAGCGAGTGCAGCCTGTGCTTCCGCCTCTGTGGCGCCCTCTGGGATCTCCACTTGCAGCGGGGCCTGCACACGCACCAGTTGCTGTTGCTGCTGCTGCTGTTGCTGCGGCTGCTGCTGCTGCAGAGGCTGCAGGCGGTGAAGCAAAGAGGCGGCAACAGGAAACTTGGGTGAGATACAGCCATGGGGTCTGAATCTAGTTAGCACTATCATTCCTGCACAACGGGCATATCAACATGCTTTGCCAGCTGTGCTGATGCATTCACCACACAACTAGGGGTTACCTGTGACAGTGTGATGCCCTCCCCCTTCAGCGCTGTGAGCATGGTGGCGCGGTTGTGCAACGCGCGGATGCGGTCCAAGCGATCAATGATGCAGACCTCTGGGTGTGCTGCCTTGTACTCGTGCAAGAAGTGCTCCCAGGCTGCAAAACCAGCAACAGGTTGGCAGGTTGCAGAGTTGACACGGTTCAGTTGCGCAGTTAACCAGGTCAGCGCACACCACAGTAAGCAGTTCCTGAAGTCGAGTTCAACAACCGGCATGTGCATCCCGTATGCAGGGAGGCATGTGGATGCATGCAGTGCGTTCCTGCAAGCACTGCCAAAGCCTTGGAGTGTGAGGCTCTTTAAACAGGTGGCAGCAGCAGAAGGAAAGATGGAAGCAGAGTCTTCTGCTTTCCAGCAACAGGCACGCAACTCTGTTTTTTGCACTGCGTACCCAGCTACTGCTGCAGGTCATGACCAGCTGCTGAGGTGTGCGTGGGAGGTTCTGAGAAATGCCAGCATCGGCCTGCCTGGCGCAAGCAGCATCAGCTCCCCACAACAATTCCTGTTGGTGGTATGATCAATAATTGCTTTATGGATGCACACCTGGGTTAGGACGCAGCTTGTGAATGATCACATCAAAGGTGCCCTGAGTAAGCAGACTCCTGGTGTAGTCCAGCTGCTGCAGCAGGATGCCATGCATTGCTGCTGTCTCCATCATCTTTGCTGTAAGGTAGCGGGTAACCTGTATGTATATAGAGTTAGGGTGACGTGAGCAGCCAGCTACGCAAGCAGACAGACAAGCTGCACACGCTGTTTGAACACAACTTGCCTTTTTCGGCAGCAAAGCGCAGCCCACACGCAGAACCTGACTTCTGCCTCTTTCTTGCAGCATGTGAGCTGCAGCTGCACCCTCTTCTAGCATGTCGTCCTGTGGGTGACTCTGCTAGCCAGCTACCCTTCGGCTCGGGTCGATAAGGCAGCTCCCTCGTGCTTGTTGTTCACAGAAATACAAATGAACAGCAAATACTATAACACAGGTGCACACTTGCGAAAGGCTGTGCAGGAAAGGGGTACGGCTTCGCTTCCTCGTGCCTGGACAATACGTCGCAACTGCAACTTGGATTTGGACAAAAGGCCATGCAATCAAATCACCAACGCTGGTGCCCGAACTGATGGGTCCCTCAATCACCTTCGCAGAGTATCAGTAACGAGAACCTGCTGAGGTGGACACTATTGGTGACCATCGCAGCCGGCACCTCACGCGCAGCTTGCAGGCGTGCAAAGTGAGCACACTGGGATTTTCAACAGTCTGCGCCTTCGTCTGCCACCAAATCACTGCAGAAGCACCTCCAAGTAGCCACCTGGCACCATGGCCACTGACTGATCCATTGCAATACCTCACCACAGCCTGCATAGCCCCAGCCAAGGAGCACGATAAGTCAACGCAGATGACGCTCAAGAGATCTGTACCTGCATTACAGCTGATGATATCACACGCTGCACTGCTACTATGCAGCATTGTAGATCTTTGGGCACTCTCTGCAGCCAAGGTTTGCAGCAAGCGCTGACCAACCCACCAAAGCTATAAATCATCGTGTGACAGGCTGAGCAGGCTGACCAAGCAGTCTCAGCCAACTCCACGCAGTCATCAGCATAACAGCCATAGCAGCCATTATTCCCTGGACCGATGGTACCACCACCAACTCTACCACACCACACGACCATATATAAAATCCCAACAAAGCCATCAACAACAACACACATCATGTGAGCTGTTTTGAGGCAGTTCACAGCGGCCGTCTCAATCAAACTGGCTCCACCTTGAGCACAATCGCCTCACCAACCTTGCTGCCCTGCCGCACCCTGCCACCTGGGCCAACCATGCCTTCACACCGCCAGTCCACCCCATAATCATCCAGCACATAAACCCCAGGCTTGAACACAGCCACCTGCAGCACCACCTCTGCACTGCTTCCAGCCTCCAACTGCCGCACAGGCACACACGTCGCCCCACACCACACATGCTCAGCGCTAGGCGGCAACCCTGCCTGCACTGCTGATGCCGAATTGTCACCTGCTGCTGCTGGTGCCAGCATCCCTGCTGCCGGCTCCTGCGGATAGCCGCCAGCAGCATCACCACCAGCAGAGCCACGCAGTGGAGATGGGCCCCGAGCCCCTAAACCGCTGAACACCGCCCCTAAACCCTCACCAGCACCCCCCATCCCTGCTGCTGCTGCTGTGGCAGATTGCGGTGTCCTCGGTCTAGGAGGTAGCCCTGGAGAGCCCATGCTGCCACCACCGCCACCACCAGCAGCAGCAAACCCTGCAGCACCTGCTGCAAAGGGCCCTAGCTGCGCCCCCGGCTGCACCCCTGCTGCTGCTGGGGACCCTGGCAGCACATGTGGCCCTGCACCTCCGCTGCTGCCACCTGCTGCTGCACTGCTGCTGCCTAACAAGCCACTGTGCTTGCTGCCAGGGGCCGTCGGCATTGCCCACCATGCATGGTCAGCCGCCAAGCCCTCCCAGGCTCCTGAGGCACGTACAGTCAGCGACACGTCAGCAGTGCCACAGTTGCGCAGCCTAAGCGTCAGCGGCACAATGCACAGCGACGCAGCGCGGAAGTCGTGCCTGTGTGGCGCTTGCAGCCCAGGTCCTTCTAGCGTCATCCTCACTGGGTTCAGCTGCTGCGCTGCACACAGGTCGTAGAATGACAGCAATCCTGCGCGTGACCGCTGCTGCTGCTGGGGTGAGGCTGCTCCCATGGGGTTCAACCCAGGGCTTTGCGGTTCTAGCTGCCACATGATGAGCAGATCTACTGACGGCTCTGACACCAGGGGCCGCAGCTGCTGCTGCAGGCCCTCTGCAAGTAGCAGCGGCAATGCAGCAGCATTGCTGCTGCCGCCACCGCTACCAGCAGATCCAGTGAGCCCTACTGCTGAAGCCCGCTTGTAGAAGTAGTGTAGGGGCCCCTGCAGCACTGGCAGCAGCCCCTGGCTGCTGCTGCTGCTGCCAGCTGGCACTGCAGCTGCAGGTGACAGCAGCTGCACGTAATGCGAGCAGCCCTCCCCAGCAGCCAATTGCAGCCCTGGTGCTAGCGACTGCTGCAGACCTGCCCCTGCTGTTGCTGCTGCTGCATTGCCTGGTGGGGCGAAGCCGCTGCTGTCACGGCTGCTACTGCTGCTGCTGAAGCTGCGTAATCGCCAGCCTGCATCTGCCCCTGCAGATAAGCAGCTGATCTGGTGCAGCAGCACTGTACCAGGAGCCTCCTGCAGGGCAGGGATGAGAGGCAGCAGTGTCTACCAAGTGTTGATGCGGGTAAACTTTGTTCTTGTCTTCATGTTATAACCTGCACTCACCCTGCAGGCACTGCGTAACAGCCTGAAGTTCAAGCCATGTTGAGCTGCAAGCAGGTGAACATTTGGACAGCACTATGCACCAGCAGCTGCACAGCAGCTTACACCACCATCAGGATATGCATATGCAGTTCTCTACCTAACAGCACCCACGCACCTTGCTGCTGTTTGCCTGCAGGCGTAGGTTGTAGCAGTGGAGGTCTGCCACACAGGGTGACACCGAGGGTGCAGCCAGCTCCAGCAGTGGCGCTACAGCCAGGCTGTGGTGACTCAGCAGCACTCTGTGACGCATCGACGCACACACAGACTCCTGCGGGGGCCAGCAGCCAGCCACAGACAGTGCGGTGTACAGATGCAGCGCTTTTGCAGGTGGCATGAGTGCGCAGCATGTGCAGGCAACGAGACATGACCTGCATGCATGCACAGCATAAATGAGTGTGTCTGTGGCGATGCATGCACGCAAGCAAGCAACACAATGAACAGCACCACACACGAGCGAAAGCAATGCAGGAGCATGCTGCTTCATGTTGCTGATCTCGCAAGTCTCTCACCGGCGGTTCACAGAACCAGGCGCACTGAAACCAAAAGCGCCCTGGCTGCTGCGGCACATGCACCCACATTGGCACTACCACACTCTGCCCTGGCTCCAGCACTAGGTCAGGCCCGCCTATCTGAAACACTGTAGCTGCCGCTATCGCTGCTGCTGCAGGTGCTCCTTCTGCTGGAATCGCAGTAGCACTACCAGCAGCAGCAGCAGCAGCCCCTTCATGGACAAGTGGCATGCTGTGTATGTGCTGCATGTGCTGCTGCTGCTCGCCTGCAGAGGCAGCAGCGCTGCTGCCGTCCAATGTTGCTGGCCGTTTGCTGCTGCTGCTGCTGCCGGCTGCTGTTGCTGTGCGTGCCATCAGGGCTGCCCCGCTGGATTGGTGGCGGCGGTGCATTGCAGTCTTGCTACGGGCAGGGGCGATGATGTCGCGTGCGCCTACAGCATAGAAGAGTTGGACACATGAACCAGGCAACTGGGTGGGGATGGTGATTGTGTACTGTCCATGACACAAGTGTGGATGTGTCCAGCCACGTGCGGTGCCACTTGATTGTGTCGTGGCGTTGACATTACTGCTACCGATTGCTACAGCTACAACATGCAGGCACAAGTAGGACAGTCAGACTAGTGTCTCTTGGGGGGCTGTTCAGGGGCTCAGGCAATCATGTGGCTGACTGTTGCCGTTACTGCCACAGCAATGCCTGTGCACATTTGGTCACGCTTTGAAGGTATGACGGCCTATATAAATCAAGTATGTGACTCACCCATGAGCTCCTGCCACACATCAGTGCTGCCAGCTGCTCCTGCTGCTGCATCCTGCTGCTTGACTGCTGCTGCTGCTGCTGCCAGCGCCACGCTGGGGCTGCTGACTGCCACCTTGAGGTTGCCCGCAGGCAGCAGCCCAATGTTGCGCAGCTGCACCTGCACGCCACAGCATGCACACAATTTGGTGCCACACTACAAGTTGTCTTAACCACTTGCACGGGACATAGCTTGTTGTTCTGTATTGATTACAATGGGTGAAGATGGCATGCTTCACGACTTTCTAGGCCACTGCTAGCTCGAAAACGCCTGCTGTGCAGGACCATGGCGCCGCGCAACGAGTGTAGCGTACAATCTGGTTATAGCTATGCTGAGCAGCCCCTGCATCAGCGCGTCATGCATCCGCAGCCGCAGCAGCGCCGCAGCAATGCTTGCACCGAGCAATACTAGTTGCCCAGCTGCCTTTAAAGGAGCGTGCATCAAAATGGTACCAATTACACACCTGCAGCCGCAGCAGCTCCCCTGCTGCTGCCTCTGCCGGCAGCCCCTCCAGGGTCAGTGCCAGGCGCGGCATGCCGCGCAGCACGTGGAACGCCAGCCGCCTGCTGGGCGGGTAGTGCTTGCGCTGGCTGGGCCTGCAGGGCAGTGGAGACAAACCTTCAACACAAAAGATTCAAAAACTCACTATCAAGCAAACATTCAACAACATCAGATGGCGCGTAGTGCTTGCATTGGCTGGGCCTGCACAGGCGTGCAGAACAGCAAGGCATGCTCTGTGTAGAGGCAGATGAAGAGTGCAAGCAGGTTCACTTGGCACCACCTGCCTAGTAGGCACGCACAGCAGCAGAGCGTACTTCATGCCAGCTAGGAGGGTAGTGCTTGCGCTGGCTGGGCCTGCACAGGGGCGCAGAAAATCCATCAGCACCACAATGATTACTCAATGGTTTCAAACGTCAGCAAAATCACGGCGCCTTATGCGTATGCAGTGCACGTTATGCACGTGGCACGTTATGCACGCTGGCTGGGCCTGCAGGGCAGTGGAGAACAGCAAGAAATGCTCGGTGTACACGCAGAGGCAGAGTGCCACCTGGTTCACTTGGCACCACGTGCGTAGTAGGCACGCATAGCAACAAAGGCGCTTTACGCCAGCAGGGAAGATAGTGCTTGCGCTGGCTAGGAGGTGAACATGACATGAACGCCAGCATGGTTCAGTTGTCTACAAAGGTCCGGCAACAGCGGCTTGTACAAGCTTCCCATCTGTCTCCCTTGGTCTTCTTGCGGCGCCGCCCCTTGACATCAAACTCTGCGCAGCCCTGCGCGCTGCCGCCCAGCAGCCACGCCACGCCCAGCAATTGTGCCTCTAGTGGCAACAGCCGCCCACCGGTCTCTCTTCTACTTCATGCCAAGGATGACCAGAACCTAGCTGGGAGGTTTCATGACATGAACGCCAGCATGACGTAACTATTCGACAACAACGAGAACAAAAACAACGGCATGTACGAGCCGCTCACCTGTCTCCCTTGGGCTTCTTGCGGCGCCGCCCCTTGACATCAAACTCAGCGCAGCCCTGCGCGCTGCCCCCCAGCAGCCATGACACGCCCGTCACACGCAGCCAGCCAGCAGCCAGCGGCCGCAGCAGCAGCGACTCCGTGAGCTGCTCACCTGCGCAAACACAAACATATATACATACAGTAACACAAGCATGAGGGACAATGCAGCAATCATAGCATCTGATGATACAGCTGTAGCTGGCAGCGCGCAGCAGCAGCGACTTCGTGAGCTGCTCACCTGCGTACATAGTTACAGCAAGACACACACACAAGGCGTCCTGCATGTTGATTCTGTTCTTCTGGGCATCGTGACAGCCAAAACTCGGCAGCAGGCAGCAGCAGCCAAGCTGCTAAGTGCCCGCCTGCTGTACGAATGCGGCCCAGCCAGCTGTAGCAAGGCATAGCAACAACCATCCAGGTGTAGCGCTTGCAATGAAGTGCTGGCGCTGCTGGGGAATGTGCTTACCTGGATGCAAGCTGAACTGCGACTCCACAACCACCACCTCATCCTGCCGAGGTGTCGCAGCTGCAGCAGCAGCACCATCAGCAGCTGCAGCAGCAGCTGTAGCTGCACCAGCAGCGCCAGTGCTGCCTGCGCCTGCTGGCGTGAACTGCACTTGGAGCCTGACATGAGACAGGCTGAGTTTGATGGCCAGGGGGTTCTTGAACGTGACCTGAACTGCGATTTCCTCGCCGGCTGCTACTGTGTTGAACTCCTCGCCATCATGCACCTGCGGGCAGCAGGTTGTTGCATGCAGCAATCGTGGACATGGAAAGCGTTCTATCATAGACGCAGGGCCATCTATTCTGCATCGTGCAGGTGTTGAGTTACACGGACCAGGTGCATATGACTTGCAAATGTTGTCGCCTCAATGACAACTGCAGTACTGCAGCAGTGCAGGTTATTGCATGCAGCAGTCATGACCGTGGCGAGCTCGCAGCTGACCGCAGCTGCAGCATGTCAATGCCACAATGCCCAGCTGCCATGCATGGCGGGAAGTGCATCCTATGGCATAGCTGCACAGAGCAGTCACAGCACTTTGACATATGACATACAGAGCACCTTGTCAATCTATGCTGTGCACAGTCGCACCTGCTTTGCCCCATCCAGCCAGTTTGTCGATGGTGCCTCCCCACCCGCAACAGCCAACTCAAGCTGACTCCACGCAGTAGCAGCAGACTCAGCAGAAGCCGCCTCCACATCCCCTGCTGCACTGCTGCTGCTGTTTAGGCCAGGCAGCATGCAGGGTGGCGTGTTGGGTGCGTAGCAGCGCTGGTCAGCGTAACGCACCAGCACATCATCTGTGACCACCAGCGGCAGCGCCAGCCCTGGCACAGGCTGCAGGACAGACGGATGCATTCGGGCAGGAGCAGAATGCGTGAGGGCGGGGGCACTGCACGTTGCTGCCCTGCATGTTGTCCTAGATGTCATGCAGGTGCTTGTAAACCCTACTCACAACTCCACATGCCGCAACAAAAAATCGGTCTGGAGAAGGAAATGTATGTACCACTATCACTCGCCCCACCACACAAGCCCACGTGACCGCCACACAAGCCCACGTGACCGCGACAAAACTTTGTGCAAGCATGGCAACCTGCGTGCATCACTTACCCCAGCAACACCAGCAGCCTGCGCAGCTTCAAAGAAGCGTGCCATATAGTGCGCCTGTGCAGCTGCCTGCCTGTGGCCGCAGTCCAGCAGCGCTGCGCTGTGCACCGCAGCTCTGACCATGCTGTTCAAACCATCGTGCAGCGCTTGTACACCCGACCAGAAAAGCCCACGCGCCAGCAACCACTTACCCCAGCAACGCCAGCAGCCTGCACAGCTTCAAAGAAGCGTGCCATATAATGCGCTTGCGCTGCAGCCTGCCTGTGGCCGCAGTCCAGCAGCGCTGCGCTGTGCTGCAGGCAGCCCTGCGCATCCCCCAGATCTGCGCACTGCTTGCCCAGGACGTCGTGCAGATGCTCGTTGATGTGGCGCCACGCGCTGGCAGAGTAGATGCCAGTGACCTGGATGAGTCCAAAAAATCCAAGGAAGAACGCAGACAAGGGACAGTTAAGGTGTTGCTGAGTTGTGCGGCAGATGCAGGTGCTCGTTGATGTGGCGCCACGCGCTGGCTGAGTAGATGCCAGTGACCTGGATGAGTCAAATCGACAAAAGCGAGAACAAGGGACAGATCAGGTGTTGCTGAGGCTACCCACAGACGGCAGATGCAAGTGCTCGTTGATGTGACGCCACGCGCTGGCAGAGTAGATGCCGGTGACCTGGAATGCATCAAATGGCAAGTGACACCGCGAACAGAGACATATGAGGTGATGTTGAGTCTTGGAACGCGAGGCGGCGATTGCTCCATCAAATTCCTGGAGACTGAGGGTTTCTGGCAACCACAGACGGCAGGTACAGGTGCTCTTTGATGTGGCGCCAAGCACTGGCTGAGTAGATCCCCTTGACCTGGGGTGGTGATGAGTTGGATGGATTGAGCACAATCAGCTTCTAGTGCATCAAACAACCTCACATGGCTAGCTGCTGGCTGCTTTTTAGCACTTCAATATAGTGTCCACCACGACTTATGATTGCAATGTGAGACTGTGATAAGCTCTCCACAAGGCACATCACTTCGGTCCCTCCACCTGCTGACCTGCTTGGCTAGTTCACAGGACTGTAGCAACTGGCTACATCACAGGTCAAGTGCAGTACACTGCATGATGGATCACCCGACTTGGCTGCCATCCTATTCCAGGCATGGGCCGTTCCTTGCTTGGGGTTGCGCGCTAAACACACTGATATAAAGTTGTCGCCTTGCTTGATGGACCAGGCGCAAGCCAGCAGTGCTGGTGGAACTGACAGCTTAGTGGAAGAGACCACAACAGCAAATTTAGTGAACATCAAAAAAGACCTGAACAGTGCAAGCTGACGCATGCGACGCACCTGCTTGTAGCAGTGGATGGACAGCCGCTTCTGCTTTGCCGAGTGGTAGCGCAGCCCAGCCAGCACCAGGTGGAACGCCGCCTTGCGCACGGAGGCTGGCCGGCAGCGCAGCAGGCAGTAGGCGGCAGCCTCCAGCAGCAGTGCTGCACGCGCAGTTTCCTCGTCAAAGTGGGCACGCATGAGGGACGTGCTTGCAGCATGGTGCCTGCAGCCGGTGAAAGTTTGATTTTACAGAAGAGGTTGGTTATCAGCAGAGTAAGAGCAACAGCAGAGGTTCATTGTGTGTCGGTCTTGGGTAGGTAGCACAGCCTCCAGCAGCAGTGCTGCACGCGCGGTCTCCTCGTCAAAGTGGGCGCGCATCAGGGACGTGCTGGCAGCATGGTGCCTGCAGGCGGTAGGAAGAATAACAGCAGAGTTTTTCAGCAGCACAACAGGAAGTAAGATTAAAAGGACATTGCCTGCAGGCAGTCGTAAGAATCACAGAAAAATGTTCAGTAAGAAGCAGAGTAAGAGCAGCAGCAGAGGTTCAGCAGATGAAGATCGACAGCACACTGCCTCCAGGCAGTAGCAGGATTCACAGCAGAGGTTCAGTCTGTGTCAGCTGTGAGCAGGTAGCGCGCAATGCTGCTGCGGGAGACAGACTGCACAAGGTGTGTAGGTCAACAGACAGAGGCTGGCCGGCAGCGCAGCAGGCAGTAGGCGGCAGCCTCCAGCAGCAGTGCTGCGCGCGCAGTCTCCTCGTCAAAGCGGGCACGCATGAGGGAGGTGCTTGCAGCATGGTGCCTGCAGGCGGTGGTGAGGGTTGCAGCACAGTTGCTTCAACAGCATAGTAGCAGAGTGAGATTTAAGGGCATTGCCTGCAGGCAGTAGTAAGAGTCACATAAGATGTTCAGTAAGAACAACAGCAGGCTGGCCGGCAGCGCAGCAGGCAGTACGCGGCAGCCTCAAGCAGCAGCGCTGCCCGCGCGGTCTCCTCGTCAAAGTGGGCGCGCATCAGGGACGTGCTGGCAGCATGGTGCCTGCAGGCGGAGCGAATTTATGGTGGAAATTTATTTACAGCAAAGGTTCATCATCAGTAGAGTAAGAGTAACACCAGAGGTTAACCAGAATAACAGCATAGACCAGCCAATCGTCAGTGCGAACACTCAGCAGAGTAAGAGTATAGACCCACCACTCGTCAGCCGTTTGTCAATGCCGACACTCAAGAACGATGCTGCATCGCCACTCGTCTTACCTGCCCGTTGCTGCCTGGTACGCAGCTGCATACAGCATGGATCGTGTGGCCAGCATGCGGCCCTGCCGGCCCCGCACTTTGCTGTAGTGCTCGTACGCGCGGTTGAGGTACTTGAGCGGGTCAGCTGACGGGTCAGATGTCAGGATAGAACACACGCCAATCATCTCCTGCAAGACACACACATCAACATGTGTCACATTCCTTGTGAATGGTGTCATAGTAACGTCATGACCATAGTCATGTCATATAGCGAGTTTGGGAGTTGAAGCAGTTGTAAAGGGTCGACTGAGGACACAGATTCCAAAATAGATTGCAGGCTTGCTGCTCACCTCTGCACCTGCGTACCACCTGCTGTTGGGTGCTGCTAGATAGTCCTGTGCTGCCAGGCGGTACGACTGTACCGCAAACTCGTACTGCCCCAGCAGGTACGCCAGGTCAGCGAGCGCACGCATTTGACCCTCGATGCTGTGGTAGGGGTAGGAGTTTTCCTGCAAGGACAACAGCAGAGATAAGGCACCCAGCAGTTGATGGCGGACGTCAACATCTGACCCTCGATGCTGTGGTATGGTGTGAAGCTTTCTGCACTGATAACAGCAGGATGATGTACAGCAGTTGATTGCACATGTCAACATCTGGCCACTGATGTTGTGGTGGGGGTACGAGATTTTCCTGCAAGGACAACTGCAAAATGAGGCACAGCAGTTCAGCAGCCAGGTCGGCCAGCACGCGCATCTGACCCTCGATTCTGTGGTAGGGGTATGAAGTTTCCTGCAAGGACAACAGCAGGACGAGGCACAGCAGTTGATGGCACGCGTAAGCATCTGAAATTAGATGCTGTGGTAGGGGTGCGAAGTCTCCTGCAAGGACAACAGCGAAGATGAGGCACATGGCGATGACAGCATCCTAGTGGTGGGGCTGCAGCATGTTCACATGCCTTGACTGGCTGCCGCAGAAGGAAGCTGCGGCGCACCTCGCACTTGAGCATATATGCGTGATTGCCCGTCAGCATGACAGGGTGCAAAAGTAGCGCATACAAGCATCACAATGCAAAACACGATAGCCGCAGATAGCTGTTGGCTGTTGCATGCGCATGCACAACCAAAACGCACCATAGAAGGCCCTGGCTCTGCTGCTGCTCCCTTCCACAGCCGCGTCAGGCGGTTCTTCAAACCCTTGCGTGCAGTGCTGACCGCCAGATTCAGCCGAGCCATGCGCTCCTCAACTTTGGGCAGCAAGCTGCGCTCAGTAAACTCGCGAAGCAGTGCGCCTGCTGCAGCCATGTCATCTGGGGTTAGGCCTTGCGCTAAACCGCCTGGCAGTTCAGGCGGCCGCTGCTCGGGCTCGCCTGGGGGGGTTTGAAAACAAAGGGAGGTGTAGTGCGATGCAGAACAGCAGCAATGAGTTGCAGTGCAAGGATACAAGAGAAGGCGCAGGTGTAGGAAGACGCAACTTGGCGTGATACGTCATGCCGACACACAATGTTGACAATAGGGGGCAGCTGAGACTTGTATGACAGCTTGCAGCAGTGCTCGATGCACTGCACTTGTACAGTGCCACCTCGACAACTGCTCCAAGAAGTCGCCACAGGAAGGTGTTATTTTGGATATGTAACACAATTCAAAACCACTGCAGCAGCTGCCAGGCCTCACCTGCTCCGCCGCCAGGCAGTGTGGCATGCCTGCACGCCTGGAACACTGCCGCAGGCACAGCGCTAGCCGGGCCAGCAGCAGCAGCAGCAGCACTGCTGTGCAGGCGCAGGATGGAGCAGTTTGAAGCACCGAAGGTGTTGCTCAGGGTGGCGAGGTTGGTCAGCGCCCTGTGGGGCAGCAAGAGTGCAGACGTGCAGCAGCGAGCAACAACAGTGAGTAGCAAGATGGAGTAGCGGGACTGAGCAGATGAGCAGGACACCTGTACAAGCAAACTGGGTGCTGACTGTATGTTGGTTGCTAACTGCGTGATTGTTCCCGGACATATTCAAATACCTGAATTGCACAGCTCTATAAGATGCCCCTCAAACTTGGCACAGGTGCAGAAGCCAGTAGTAACACCAGCACTGATAGATAACATTGCCCTCAGCAATCACGTGAACGCAAGGCAGCATGCGGCAGGATGCTGCGCCAGCAGCACAGGACACAAAACAGAGACGAAAAGCACGCCCAGCCAGCAATGCTCTATCAGATGCCCCTCAAACTTGACACAGGTGCAGAACATGGTAGTAACACCAACTTTGATAGATAACATTGCAGGCAAGTGCCCTCAGCAGTCACGTAAACGCAAGGCAGCATGCGGCAGGATGCTGCGCCAGCAGCACAGGACACAAAACAGAGACGAAACGCACGCCCAGCCAGCAATGCTCTATCAGATGCCCCTCAAACTTGATACAGGTGCAGAACATGGTAGTAACCCCCACTTTGATACTTAATTGCAGGCAAATGCTGTCATTGTGTTTCGACATGAAATGCAGTGTGCTGTCCATGTTATGTTGCTCAAACGTACATGCAGCAAGTGAGTTGTGCACTGCACGTGTGCATCAAGCATACCAGCACCCTGGCAAAACCTCAAGAACCTCACCTGGCATCATCCATGTCTAGTGCAGTGGGCATGTCTGGCGAAGTGGGATGCACCATTGCGCTGCCCATCATATGTTACTCACAAGTACATGCAGCCAGCAAGCTACGCACTCCTGCATTGAGCATAACCCTAGCCTAAACCTCACCTGGCATCGTCCATGTCTGGTGCCCCCACGTCCTGCAGCAGCACCCAGTGCTTTGCAAACAGCGGGTCGCTTGGGGGCAGCATGGCCTGGCTGGCATGCAGTGGCAGCGGCGCCTCTGCTAGCAGCTTCTCAGCAACTGCAAGAGGCTGCGTGGTGCTTGCAGGCATGAAGAACAGGCCTGCGGCAGTGTGGACAACAAGTAAAATACCTTTCAGCAGCAGCAGCAGCAGCAGCAGCAAGCGGCTGCGTGGTGCTTGCAGGCATAAAGAACAGTCCTGCAGCAGCATGAACATCATATAGCCAGACACCTCTCAGCAGTGTATCGGCAGCGCCAAGCGAATGTGTATTTTGCTCGCAGGTGTGCACTCAGCGCTGTCAGCCAGGCAGAGATGCCTGTGCTGGCGGCTTCCAGCAACAGCAATAGCAAGCGGCAGCGTGGTGCTCGCAGGCAGAACACGCATGAGGCGATGAAGAGTGCAGCAGCATGAAGGGTGCAGCAGCATGCAGGGCAGCTCAGATTGTGCAGCTGCACGGACAAGTGTCTGTGGCAAGTACACCAACGTGCGCAACACTAGCAGTGTACCGCTTACACCGTGTGTGCGTGGCACCAACATACAACATAACAAACCCGCAATGCAAGCACTGTACATCCATCGAAAGAGTCACACACTCCTATGTGGCGCACAACGGCAGCGTACCGCACCTCCTGCTGGGTGGTCTAGGGTTTCATGCTCGGTGAAGCGCACCAGTCGCAGGAACTCTGCCTGGTAGCTGTAGAACCAAGGGTTGGTGGCCTCAGGGGGCTCTACAGGCACACAGAAAAGAACAACCAGTGAACGTTCAAGTGTTGCAATGGATGATCTCAAACAGCGCAACAGCATGAGTGAGAAGGTGGATGTGAACATCAGGCAGTAATGGTTTGATGCTGGATGCGGGTGATGTACCTGACAATGCACCTGGCAAGCCCCATGGATGGCCAGCATGCACAACAGCGTTCCAGGCAGAAGAGTAATCAGCTATTGGTGTACAGGCAATGCATCCACGGCAGGTTGTTGTTGGCACGCATGTTCAATACTGGCTGCAAATAGCCCATTTGAAATTGCGCCATTTCAAGCGCTTCAGCACAGCATGATGCGCGTCGTTAGGCGCCGCCAGCTCAGATGCAACCAGCACACCATCAGCGTCGATGCTGCCAGCAAGCAATACTGCTTTTAATGCTTGCTTGGTTCACATGTGCGCTGCTACTCTGCTGCACGCGTTGCTGGCGCTGCCAATGTGTGTGTGGCTGTTGCGGCGCACCTGACTGTACGTGCTGTATGAAGTTTGGCACTGCCTGCAGCGTGGCATGCCGCTGCGCCTGCACCGTCAACAGCTGCCGCAGCGCTTCATCAATCACCTGGCAGCAGCAGTTTGTGCAGACGACATCAGCAAATTGCACTTTGCAGGAAGGTATAAGATTCTTGCTGGAGCTAGAGCTGTGCTTTGTGTGAGCACGTGTGTGTACTGCTGCAGCAATGCACACCTGTTGCTACTGGTCTGAGCCACAGCTGGTCTGTAGCACAGCACAGAACAACACTGCAGCCTCACGTGCATCACAAGCCTGCAGCAATAGCGGTGCTGCTGATGGTGCTTATGCAGGCACAGCACTTGCATCTGCCCTTTGCCATTATCTTTTGTGGAAAGCGCAGAGATCCACCCAACAGCGCATGCCAAATGCAGCTCCCAACATACACTGCACTTCCGACCCCTGCTTGACCAGCTGCAAACCGCATCGCAGCTGCTCTCTGCATGCTGAGCTAGTGCTGTAGCATAATGCTCCACACAGGCAGCAGCAGCTGCTAGCCGCACCTCCGGCTTAGGCTGGTACATGCTGTTTCCTGCAAACAGGCTCAGCTTGACTTCCTGCACCCGCATGGAGAACTCCCCAACACGCAGCGGCACTGCAGCAGACAGCAGCAACCACAACAGCATCAAACTTTGACCCAATCCTAAAGTTGTCCGGCAGCTAGTGGCTGGGGCCTGACGACTTGCATTCTGTTCCTGCAAGGCATATCTGTGTGCTGCTGTCCTCTCTTACGCCCCGCACTGCTGTTGTATTTGTGCAGCTGGACAAGAGCACACATGCTCCTGTTGTACACAGAACCGCCGCATATCTAGGCAGAAGGCTCGCTACAGCGTAGCTGTACTCACCATTCAGCTGGTTCACAAGGGATAATGGCCGCAGAAAGTCCACAATACTGAGCCCATGGCGTGCAAGAACTGCATCTGCTGCGCCTGTGGAGTACACAGCCACGGCCAGCTGATGGCGCTCCTTCAACCACGACTTGAGCTGCTCCATGCTGCTGTTGTGACAGCACTCAGGTAGTTGAGCTGTGGTATGCGTTTGAACAGGCGGTACGAGCAGCAGCAGTGCCAGCACCACTGTGCTGGTGCTCCAGTGGGATCAGTGCATAGCTGATACTGGTTGAGCTGATGAACCAGGGAACATTTTTTCAACGTTTGAAGAGTTGGATATGTTGTTGAAGGTTGATCAGTTCAGATCCAAGGGTTCCCGTTGTCAGCAGGTACTTGCACTGCTGCTGTGAATGTGAGGCAGCGGTGGAAAGGCCTCCAGTCAAATGACATAGGCTACTGGAAAGCCTGCAGGGTCTGGCTATAGCCATACAGCCAGCAAGCTTGTTTACATCGCGAACCCTGCACACCACCTGGACTAACACATGTTGGGGTGACGGGACATGGGTCCGAATGACATGGCACCCCTGGTGCCCAGCTTTGTTGAAGCAGCACACGGAGCCCGAACTTTTTGGCTCTGCTTCAGCCAAGGTGCACAATGGCGCGAGAAAGGCAACATACAAACAGAAATAGGGCATGGGCCCTAGGGGTCCTGGTAGCCCTCTGCGTGTGCACAGTGGCAGCAATAGATAGTACGGACAATGGAGCAGCACTATCGTATAGGCGCAGGCTGTTGGGGGACCACAAGTACAAGCAGAACGATCCTGTGCCCCTATACGCAGCCAAGGTGCGTGATTGTCGCGCATAAACTATATAGTATCAACATATCAATAGCTTCTGTCCGCTCTGCTGCGAAGAGCTTGCAGCTAATGCTCACCAGCACTTCTGCTGCTGCCATTTGCAGGTTGGGCCGTTTGCCAACCCCAGGTACGAGGGAACCAGTGCTGACAGCAAGAACTGTTATTTAGGTAGGTATGGGATGCTGAACTCAATTGCCTGCTTGCAGTGAGACATATGAGTACTACAAGCTGCCGTACTGCAAGCCAAAGGATGGGGTCAGGTACAAGACACTGGGTATGGGAGAGGTAAGCAACTGGTCTGTGCAGAGTGATGCTGCAGATTAACAAGTAACAACGAAGCTTTCATACAGCAGGCTGGAGCTCTGAAGCCGGAGCAGCAACAGCAGGTGGCCACTTCGGCCGGGTTCAAGCAGGCAGCAGGGTAGCAGGTTGCGAGCTCAGCCCGGAGCAGTGCTTGAGGCATCTGTCTCATATCAACAGACAAAAGCAGCAGCAGCAGCAGCACGGCAAGCGTTCACAGTAGTGCGGCAGCTGTGGCCTTACCTATAGCTCTGCTGCACGACTGACAGTCATTGCAGCTTCAACTATGTTGATGGCACCTGCTGTGCTGGCAGCTGTGGGCGACTGTCCACATTGTAAGCTTAGCAATAAGTGCTTCAGCCAGCAGACCCCAGCAGCACTATTCACCACCTTGTGCTGTGGCCATTGCTGTGGCTATTCGCCCAGGTGGTTGACGCCAACCGCATGGCAACAACGCCCTACGAGCTGAACTTCATGGTGGAACGCAAGAGTGAGAAGACGTGCGAGAAGACGTTGACGGACGAAGACATGATCAAGTTCCGCAGGGTGAGGCTGCAGGCATACGTATAGCTGCTGCTTGCTGGCACATGTTGCTGCTGCTTGCAGGCACACATTGCTGCTGCTGTTATTTGGCACTTGGTGCAGCGTCTGCACGTCTCACAGCACCTGTCAATGATGCTGGCTATCATGATTCATGATGAAGTTCCGCAGGGTGAGGCTGCAGGCACACGTTGCTGCTGCTGCTGCTGCTGGAACGGTGTGCAGCTTTTGACACTTGACACTAGAGCACTTTGATGCAGCACGCCTGATGATGCAGGGTGTTGTGTCAGTTGCAACAGCGGTTCGCACAGCCGTGTAGCTTTTGATATAGGCGTGAACATCTACAGCGCTAGTGTTGTATGCACAGGCTGACATGTGTTATGCAGGTGCTGGAGTGCATGCAGCACATGTGGCACATTTGCTTGGGGTCAGCAACTGCGCAAGACGGCTTCCTGTGTGCTGCCCTGCTGTACTGCTGCACTGCAGGCTGTGATGGATGACTGGTATTTCCAGATGTACTACGATGACCTGCCAGTGTGGGGCTTCATTGGCAAGGTGCGCAGCAGCAGCAGCGATGGCAGTTGTGGCAGCAGCGGCAGCAGCAGCAGCAACGTTTGCGGCGGCGGGAGTTGCAAAAGATAACAGCCAGCAAGATGTGGTGGCAGCAGCAGCAGCAGTTGACGGATGCACACGGAGATTGCGGCGCAGCAGAGTGGCGGGGGAGGTGGAATGCCCAAAGGAGCAGCAGGCAGTGAAGCAGCAGCGCTTGTGGCATTGGCTGCGGCTACACAACACAATCTCGTGGAGCAGCTAAGAAGCAGGTGCTTGGATGCTCGCTTGTAACGTGTGTGTATGCTGAGGCAGCATTGCAAGCAGCTGACTGTGTTGCAGGAGACTGTAGCAGGCAGTTTGCGGGCGCTTTGCTGGGCGTGGGCTGAGAAAGGACCTGGCAGTGCATCATGTCTTGTAGCTGCCATGTGGCGATTTAGTGTTTGGACGAGGGGGCAGCAGCAGCAGCAGGCCCTGGCCATGTTCAGAGCTGGACTCATCATCGCGTCATTATCAGCAGCAGTAGCAGCATTGCAGAGCAGCAGAGCAGTGCGAACAGGACTACAAGAGCAGCATCATAAGCAGCGCAGGCAGACGTTTGCAGCAGCTCCTTGTTGCAAATTATGCATATCCCAAACTTGCAGGCTATATGCGATGTTTGCCATGTGCCAGCACACACCACAGGGGTGGGGCAGGCGCACACCACATACTCCATTTGGTGGCTTTGTGCGCTAATCATGATGGTGCGTTCTTACAGGTTCTTCTTGTTCAACATGGTTCTCACCGTGAACCAGTGCTTCTCGTTTCTTCACTCAGATCAGAGTGTTACTCTGCATCTGCAGGTTGAGAAGATCATTGCCAAGGCGGGGCAGCCGTGGTACAAGTTCTTCTTGTTCACCATGATCCTCACTGTGAAATACTGCTTCTCCTTTTCAAATAAAAAATGACATGTTACTCTGCATCTGCAGGTTGAGAAGATCATCCCCAAGGCGGGGCAGCCGACGTACAAGTTCTTCCTGTTCACGCACATCGACTTTGAGGTCAAGTACAACGGCGACCGCGTGATCGAGGTCAACGTGCTGACTGACCCCAACCAGGCGGTGGACATCAGCGAAAACACCAAGGACGTCAAGGTGGGGGTAGGGGGTCTCTGCTCCATTTTGTCTTGAGTCTGTGGGTGGCAGTGCAGATGAGTAGACATGCGTGTCCATGGGCTGGCTGACGGAATCAGGCAGCGGACACATCAGCAACAACACAAGGGTGACATGGTGCGGAGGGTCTAGGGTTTGCTAAACCCCTAGGGGTTGGGATGTATGTGGGTCTGGACTTATCAGCAGACAGAGTACGGTCGTGCGATGCACACCACAGAATGAACTAACTATGCCGCACATCGCATGGGACGATTGTCACAGAACCATCTTGTGTGCTGTGCTGTGCTGTGCTGTGCTGGACTATCATGTATGTGCAGGTCCAATTTTCGTACAGCGTGAAATGGACGCAGACGACCATGGTGTTTGATGACAGGCTGCAACGCTATGAGCGCTTCCCGCTCAACCCTATCCACCTGGAGGTGCGGCAGCGTTTGCAGCCTTATCAGCAGCAGCGGCGGCGTACAGAGAGCATGCTCCTTGACGACACATGTCAACCCAACCGGGACGTGCGACAGGCTTACAGCAGCAGCAATCGCAGCAATCGCGAACATGGCATGCTGTTACAGCTGCAAAGAAGCAAGGCGTTCTTCAGCGGCAGCATGAGCGGCAGGGTATACATGAGATGGTAGCAGCACGAGCAGAAGCACAGCTGCAGAGCTGGTACGGACACAGCTGTCGAGGCATTGCATCTGCAGAACTCAGAAGTGATGCCTGCCTAGGCCAAGCACTGCCCACCGTAAGCATACTGCCTCATCATGGCTCTGCTGCTGCTGCTGCTGCTGCGCGTTGCTTGTGCTGTCCAGATCCACTGGTTCAGCATCATCAACAGCTGCGTGACGGTGCTGCTGCTGACGGGCTTCCTGGCCACCATCCTCATGCGCGTGCTCAAGGCAGACTTTGTAAAGTTCAGCCGCGAGGACGGTGAGACGCAACAGCAGCAGCAGCAGCAGCTGTGGGGTGACAAGCATAGCTGTGCCTGCTGCAGCTGCCATGCGGCATGAGATGCCAGCATGAATATCTGCTCACCAATTTGTTGGAGTTTGTATTGTACCCTGCCGTATGAGAGCTATGCGAGCCACACAACTTTGTTACATACCCCTGTGCTTTCGCTTCGCACTGCATGTTTGCAGCCGCCATGGAGGAAGAGGAGTCTGGCTGGAAGTACATCCACGGCGATGTGTTCCGCTTCCCGCCCAGCAAGTCGCTGTTCTGCGCGTTTGTGGGCACCGGCACGCAGATTTTCTTCCTCAGCCTGTTCATCTTCGCGCTGGCACTCATCGGAGTGTTTTACCCGTACAACAGGTGCGGCTATAGCCTAGGTAGATGTCCGGGGCGCCCCCGCCTAGTATGTTTCTGCTGTGCTGTGCTGTGTGCGATGCATGTTCTGTGTTGAGCCTGTTTATCTTCACGCTGGCATTCATCGGCGTCTTTTACCCCCACAACAGGTGCAGCTGGTTGTGGGGCACGCAGCTGTTTGCACAGGGCCCCGGCTATTTTGTTTTTGCTGTGCTGTGCGATGCCATGTTCTGTGTGTTTAGCCTGTTCATCTTCGCGCTGGCACTGATCGGCGTCTTTCACCCGTAAAACAGGTGCGGCTGGTTGCACGGGGCGCCCCCGCCTAGCATACTAGGCGATATGTCTCTGCTGTGCTGTGTGATGCATATTTTGTGTCGAGCCTGTGCAGGCTGTTCATTTTTGCGCTGGCGCTCATTGGCGTCTTTTACCTTTAAAACAGGTGCGGTGAACAGCTGTTTGCGCAGAGCTCCCGCTAGTATGTTTCGGGTGTGCTGTGCAATGCATGTTCTGTCTTGAGCCTGTTCATCTTTGTGCTGGCCGCTGATGGGCGCCTTCTACGGGCAAACAACTGTTTGTAGAGGGCTCCCGCCTTGTATGATGCTGTGCTATGCGATACACTGTTTTGTGTTTTCGTAGCTTGTGTTGCTGTAGCTTGTGAAGCCAAATATCCATTGTGCCGTGCCTTGCTGCATGTGGATGCTGTAGCAGGATCTGATGTTGAATGCAACTGCTGCTGCTGCTGCCGCAGGGGTGCGCTGTTCACCGCGCTGATCGTGCTGTACGCGCTGACCGCGTGCATCGCGGGCTACGTGGCCACCAGCTACTACGTGCAGATGGAGGGGCAGGGCTGGGTGCAGAACATCCTGGTCACCTGCTTCTGCTACTGCGGGCCCTTCTTCTGCATGTTCATGTTCCTCAACACGGTCGCCATCGTGTACAGGGTGAGGCGGGGGGCGGCGGCTGCTGCTGATTTGTGGTGTTGAAAGGCAATTTGTCTATGTGCTGTATTGCTTTGCTCCTTTTTCAACTGTAACGGCCGCTGCGGTGTATTGGCAATGATTCATGTGTGCACCACCTGGTCGTTGCATCGCACCACACCAAGCTGGTCAGTGCTGCTCTCCTTGTGGAGTGGCAAGCACTGCTGCATTGCTGCAGGCTTCTTGAATATCTCATCCCAACCGCTGTATCTAACCCTCCTGAATCGACCTTTTTCATTTCTACTTTGTGGTGTCTGCAGTCCACTGCGGCGTTGCCGTTTGGCACGATTGTCATCATCCTGATCATCTGGGGCCTGGTGACCATTCCTCTGACGGTGGCTGGCGGCATCGCGGGCAAGAACAACCGCACAGACTTTGCTGCGCCGTGCAGGACGAACAAGTACCCGCGCGAAATCCCTGAGCTGCCTTGGTACAGGTGGGTGGAATATCTTGTGCAAAAATCTGGTGAATGGCTGTGCAATGGCATTTGCAGGCCTTTTTGGTTGCCTTTCACGAGTTTAGTTTAGTTGAGCAGTGAGTGCCAGCAAGAGACCAGGTGTAAGCTTAAAGGAAGCAGCTGTTGTGATGTTGCTGCGGTGCATAAGCTTGCTTTACTTGGGTGGCTGCAAAGTTGTTGCGCTTGCTGCGTGAGTGCCAAGGACAGCCCTACCAAACCATATTCGCCGCAAACTGCTGCATCTCGGGTGTTGCGCTCTGGCGATCTGGCTCACTTGTCACTGGCATCCCGTATGCTGCTGCATCCTAATCTTGCAGGACCGCGTTCCAGCAGATGTTGATGACTGGCTTCCTGCCCTTCAGCGTGATTGTGAATGACAGCTGACCAACACCATTTATTGTGCCGCAAATTGCTGCATATGTGTTGTTGCCGTCTGCTTGGTCTGGCTCGCTTGTCACTGGCATCCTGCGTGCTGCTGCTGCTGCTGCTGCATCTTACAGGACGGCGTTTCCGCAGATGTTGATGGCTGTGCAATGGCATCATATTGTGCTTGCCGCATCTCGCCCGTTTCGATCCGGCTCACTTGTCACTGGCATCCCGCATGCTGCTGCTGCTGCACCTTGCAGGACGGTGTTACCGCAGATGTTGATGGCGGGCTTCCTGCCCTTCAGTGCCATCTACGTGGAGCTCTACTACATCTTTGCCAGCGTGTGGGGCCACAAGGTGTACATCATCTGGTCCATCCTGCTGATCGTGTACATCATCCTCATCATCGTGACGGCGTTCATCACAGTGGCGCTCACGTACTTCCAGGTGGGTGGGCTGTTGAAGTTTTGATGTATAATCCTATAAAGTGTTGCTGGTGCATCGTCATATCATCCTCATCATCGTGACGGCGTTCATCACAGTGGCGCTCACGCACTTCCAGGTGGGCGGGCTGTTGAGGTTTTAGCATTTAACCCTATAAAGCGTTGCTGGTGGGTCATAATCAGCATCCTCATCATCGTGACAGCGTTCATCACAGTGGCCCTCGCATACTTCCAGATGGGTGGACTGTAGAGGCTTTAGCTGGCTGTGTGCATCGGGGAGCAGTTTCATGCTGGAACATTATCATGCGTCAGTGGCGCTCACGTACTTCCAGGTGGGTGGCGGGCGCTGCTCTGGCTTGGTTCATTGGGCATCAGTTGCATGGAGATACATTGTCATCATCCTCATGGCATATAACCCTGTAAAGCATAGCTGGTGCATCATCATCATCATCATCATCATCATCATCATCATCATCATCATCATCATCGACACTATAACAGCGTCCGTCACAGTGGCAACAATGTCGTGCAGCCTGCTGTGCAATGTGCTGCGCTTGATTGCTGATGGCCACATCAATCACGCATTTTGTTCTGATGGTTGTGTTCTTGCTGCCCGTGCTGCAGCTTGCTGTGGAGGACCACCGCTGGTGGTGGCGCAGCTTCCTGTGTGGCGGCAGCACTGCCATGTTTGTGTACGGCTACTGCTTCTACTACTTCTACGCGCGCAGCGGCATGAGCGGCTTCATGCAGACCAGCTTTTTCTTCGGCTACAACGCCATGGTGAGTGATGATGCAAACCACGTGCTGCAGTGTGTTGCTAGTCTCGTGGACTGAAGTGGACTCCATCACTTAGTGTGCAGCAGAATGTGCGTGCTAACATGCCTTCAGCTGTTTTTCTTGCTACTGCTGCAGTAGCAATAGACCATCTGACTGTATGGCCGCCCACAGGCTGCTGCAGCAACGTCACGGAGTGCAAACATGGACAAGGCTTGAGTGGTCAATGGCTGCTACATTGTTGGTACTGCTGAGCTGCTCACACCTACGTCAACACATCCCGGCGGGCCGTTTTGTATGGCAGTTCTGTTCGCAGGGGCTTCCACAGTAGCTTAATAACGTTGCAAACTGTTGCTTGGCTCAAGCTGCAGGAGCTGTTGTTGCTGTGAAGGCGGCAACAAATGTGCTCATGTTGCAATCTGCATGCTGCTGCTGCAGGTGTGCTTTGGCTTCTTCCTGATGCTGGGCACTGTGGGCTGGCGCGCCTCGCTAATGTTCGTGCGCAGGATCTACCAGGTGAGCTGCACTGTCTTTATCGGCTCGCAACATGTGGGGGCCTTGCTGCTTTGCCACTTGCAGCTTCACGGTTATTGTTGGTCAGTGGCATCCATGCTGCGGCTGTGTAGCAGGCAGCATGCGTCACGAACAGTCTGTGTCACGATTTGCCGCCTAGTAGCATGCTCGTCTGTTTACTGTGCAGCAGCACTGTACACCGTGCGTGGCATCGTGGGAGTTCCCTTCTAGTTGCTTTGTTGGCATAGCTGTGCCAGGATGTGGCGTTGTCAACTTCAGTATGCGGCGCCACCATTGTCACACCACCCCAGTAGACCAGCTTGTCGGTTAGACAGTGAGGTTATGCTGCTTGTGGCGAGCTTGCGCCTGACCATTTTTTGCTGTGCCTCTGTCCATGGTGTTTCTTGCAGGCAATCAAGTGCGAGTAGATGAACGGGGCTGTGCGCCTGCTTGAGCAAGTCAGCAAGCCAGGAGGGTGCGTGAGGTCTTTTCAAGCGATGACAGAGGGGGCATAGCAGCCGCAACAGAATAGATAGAACCCGCACCTGGAAGAGGCGGGTGACATCGATAGAACACGCACCTGGAATATTCAAGTTTGGCGTTGTTAGGCAGCAATTGCTCCAGTGCACACGCTTACGCACAGCTCATGTTGTGTTTGCAGAGGCTGTGTCTGTGCAGTGTGCGCCAGTAGGCAGGGCTTGCGCTCGGGTTTTGGTGTGAATGATGGGATGGGTGTCAGCACTGCTACTACCCGGTGTAGTTACCGTTAGGATGTGTGACCAAAAGGGACAACGCTTCCGTTGATGGTGGGTTGCAGTGCCTGCTAGGATGCACAATTGATCCAGAATGTGGTGAATAGGGCGCCAAAAAACTCGTTCCCCCCTGGGCCCCCTTGGCTACCAGCAGAAGTCTAGTAAAAAGTAGCGAGTTGGGCACAGCTTGCAGGGAGAAAAAGTCTTAAAATTAGGTAAGTAATCAATGTAGTGTGGTGGAAAACGTAGCAGCAGCCTCTGGGAGCTGGATGGGCACAGGGCCTGTGGGGGGTGGAGGGTGGGGGTTGGGTTGGGTGCGTATGTGCTTCACCTGCTGTCTTTGTTGGTTACAGATTGTTTAGTATAAAAGATATGTGACTTACGTCTGCGTCTCAATGTCGAGAGCACCGCGGCGGGTACTCGAGGTGGTGCAGGGTTTTATCGCAGATCGCGATCAGTGCGATGTAGAGCACGTCTGCAGTCGGTGTCTTTCCTTCCCTTCAACGCGTGCATCAGATGCAGGCTACCGTGGTACATCAGTTACAGAAGAAGAGGAAAGCGAACTCCAGCTGGAAGTGGACGGGCCTCTTTCATGGCTGTGGCCGCCTTTGCATTTTGAATCAGTCTCCTCAATTGAATCAGTCTCCCTGCATACAGGTAGCCACGGTGCATCCTGCAAAGAAGCAATATGTGTGCACACAGTGATCACTTCGTGATGATGATGATGATGATGATGATGATGATGATGATGATGATGATGATGATGATGATGATGATGATGATGATGATGATGATGATGATGATGATGGTGATGATGTGCACGCTACCATCCATGATCAGCCCAACCGGCACCTGATCAATTGCCGCGTCCTTTACAAGTTCAGTGCAGCCTTGTGTGCTGCCAGCGCCTGCCGCCGTGCTGTTGCAAATGTGCCAACCTTTGCCCCCTCAGGCGAAAAAAACACCGCATCTACTGTCTCTCCCCTGCTGCT
Source organism: Tetradesmus lagerheimii (assembly GCA_902809745.2). Classification (NCBI taxonomy): domain Eukaryota; kingdom Viridiplantae; phylum Chlorophyta; class Chlorophyceae; order Sphaeropleales; family Scenedesmaceae; genus Tetradesmus; species Tetradesmus lagerheimii. Next base: position 64,132 of record CADDIJ020000263.1, read on the forward strand.
CAGCTCAACTTGCCAGCCAGGCTGCAACTGATCTAACTCCGCAAACCGCTCCTTGCGTGTTGCGAAATCCTCCGGCAGATCTGCGATACAACCCCGAGGATATAACACACGCTGCCCCGAGCTTGCTGCTGCTGCTGCTGCGTTGTCTGCTCCCCTAGCTGCTGCTGCACGAGGATGGTGCCGGGCTTGCACCGGTCTACTGCTGCTGTTGCTTGCTACTGCCGCTGCTGCTGCATTGTCGCTGCTGACGGCAGCGTCACTTGCGTCAGCTGCTGCTGCTGCTGCAGCTGCCTTTTCAAGCGCTAAGGAGTTGAAGTCATCTGCTGCTGCAGCAGCCTCTGCTGCTGTGACTGCAAAGCTCAGCACTTCAATGCGGCCCTGCCGCTGCGTGGTGTCCTGCATGAAGACGTGCAGCTCACGGAACACGCCAGGCTCGACCTGCAGTACAGAGAAATCACAGCAGAACAGGCAGCAGCTCATATGTTGGCACTGTGTGGGGACCTGTTTTCAACTGGTTCATGCATGAAGACGTGCAGCTCACGAAACACGCCAGGCTCAACCTGCAGTACAGAGAAATCACAGCAGAACAGGCAGCAGGTGATGTTGACACTGTGTGATGACTTGCTTTGGAACTTGCCGAATGCGCTAACCGAACCATCACCTCAGGCTAGGTAAGAACATCAATAAACAATGCTATCGCGCCAGCTGCATGACCCCATCTAAAACTCTGTCACCTGTGTCACCACCACTGTGTGGTCACCAGCCTGCTCAATGCCTTCAACAACCGACCCTGCTGCATCCAGGCTATCCAGCAGCGCCTGCTGGTGCCACATGCCATCAACTGCATGTGCTGTCCCATAAGCTGACCCCAAGCATATGGCATCATCCGCACGCACTCAGCAGACACCTGACATAAGAAGCACAGCATGTCCAGTGCCCACCTGTGTCACCACCACTGTGTGGTCACCAGCTTGCTCAATGCCTTCAACAACCGACCCAGCTGCATCCAGACTATCTAGCAGCGCCTGCTGGTGCTGGCCAGGCACCTGCAGCTTCAGCCGCATGCGGGCACGCTGGATGGGGAAACGCGCCTGCAGCAGCGGCAGCACCTGCAGCCAGGGAAGGAGGAGAGGAGAGGGTTTGAGCAGGGTGTGAGAAGGGTTGACTATTGATGCTGGAGGTCTGCGCAGTGCGGCCGCGTGTTGCAGAGTGCTTTGTGTGGAGGGCCATGAGAGCCGATGCTCACGCCTACATATGCATTAAAAACTTCTTTGATGTTGGTCTATCTAATTGGTTATCTGCAGGCATTGCCGCACCTCCAGCGCCTGCTGCTTTGCGCTGCGTTTTGGGTCTGGGTTAAAGTGCACGTCACGCAGTGCACGCTCCAGCATGGTGTTGGTGTAGGGCCGGCTGGTCTCAGGGTTTATGGTTTTGTCTGCCAGTATGCTCGCCACATCCTTGAACAGGTTGTCCTGCTGCGCTTGCCGCTCCTTGTCTGATACCTGCTGGCAAGGGCAGATGCAGCAGGGGATGAGGGGTGTGTGGTTGTGTGTTGCCAGTACACATGCAAGTTGGCTCGCACATTGCTCATCTGTATGTGCTGGCAGAGAGCATTAGCGGCTTGCCTGACACCTGCGGGCAGCGGCAACCGTGCAGCGAGCACAGGTACGCCAGGCAGAACACACCTGAAATCATGTTCTCAAAGCTGCAGGTGCAACATCACCTGAAGCAATCAGACGCCAAATGTCTACTGCCCAGTTTTCAGCGCCAATCTTCACCATAGTGTGTTTGTACCACTGCACCTCCCGTTTCGCCAGTATCTGCAGGCCAACTTTCTTCGGGCCTGTTGTGCCGATTGCAAAGGCCTCCAGATCTTTTCCTCGTCTGTTGTGCCAAAGGGCCCCAAAAAGCACCACAACCCCATACTGGGCTTCCTAAACCCTACACCCAAAACCTAAACTTGAAACAAGACAGATCCAAACCCTAAGCCCCACCTGCAGCCAAAGGCCTCCACGAAGGATGCAATACTCCATAATTTGCTTCCTAAACCCTACACCCAAAACCTAAACCTGAAACAAGACAGATCCAAACCACAAGCCCCACCTGCAGCTCCCCTTTCGCCAGAATCTCCAGGCAGATCTTTTCCTCGTCTGTTGTGCCAAAGGCCTCCATGAGGTCCTCTTTAGCAGCCATGACGCCCTTGCCCACGTTGGCAAAGATGGCAGTCGTCTGGAGCACCTCGTCCAAATCACGCTCACTGCAATGCAGGGCAGTCAGGACAGTCAGGACGAAGGATGTGCGCGTGAGGAGGCACGGCAGTTGTCTGAAGCACCTGATCCAGTTCCCGCTCACTACACCATCACACCAGAACTACTGAGCAGGCAAAAGGCGCTCATGTGAGCACGCATGGCAGAGGTGAGAAGGCTGCTATAAGTGGCCACCATCTGAAGCACCTGGTCCTAAGTCTAGCTCACTGCATGTGGTTGAGCAGGAGGACGCCAGCAAGCTGTCAGCCAATGCAACTCACAGATGCATAGGTAGAAGGAGTGGAGATGCGAGCTGAAATGCATTGCAGGCAGGCGTGCTGTTATCTGATAGCTTGTGCACTTGCACGGCCGTCAGTTCTGCTGCTGCTGCTGCCTTTTTCGGGAGAGCAGTTGAAAGGGCATATGCTGCTGTACTCTGTTGCAGCTCACATGCCTGCCCTCCAGTCTTGAGCCATTGCTTCTGCATCTGCTGCTATTGCTGCTGCTGCGAACTATGTCACGAGATTCAGCTGAAACCAATTGCTGCTGCATCCTCCTGATGCTCACATGCCTGCTCTGGAGTCTGAGACGTTGCTTCTGCATTGCTGCTGCTGCTGCAAACTATGTCCAGCCATTGGCTGGGCCCAACTGCTTCTGAATCCTTCTGATGCTCACATGCCTGCCCTCCAGTCTGAGACCTTGTTCCTGTAGCACGCCACCTCAAAGCGCTTGCCAGCCTTCTTCAAGCGCACCACTGCGATGTTGGTCAGCCGCTTCTGGCCTGTGCACACCAGATACATTGCAGCTTGTTAGGGGTTCAACAAATAGTGACTAGCTGGCCCAAGCAGCAACTGCACAGATATGCAACTTGAGCTGCGGACGTCCTCCTGGCGCATGAAGCAGTGGCTCAGTGACATGCAAGCTGTTGGAATGCCTGCCAGCCTCGTCCGGAATCTATACTGCCTGTAAGCTGCTTATGCGTACTTGATGGCTTGTGTTAGCATTCCAAGCAGGCACAGCGTGTGTGCTAGCAAGCACTGCAAGCACGGCAAATGCATGATGCAGGCTGTCACACTACACCCCAAGCCTGTTGCTTCCTGCTTGAGCCCGGACAGTCAACAACTCACCAACAGGCTGTTTTACCGCCCTAGACATGTCGCCGTGCTGTGGTTACTGTGCTGTCCTTGTGAGCCAACCTGCTGCTGCTGCCGCTGCTCAGCAGAAGTGCTGCTGTCACTGCTGTGGAAGCCAACTCGTATAGATCGCCCCCACGGCAACCAATGGTGTCAATGTACAGCCGAATTTTGTTTAAAGACTGCTTCCTAGCACAGCAGACGCTGGATGGTGCAAACGCCGTACACGCGAAACCCCTGATGTGTCCCTGTTGAAGACGGTGCTACAATAGGTGAATTGATGCCATGAAAAAAGGTTTGGTGGGTTCTCATGCCGTGTAGGGCTCTTGCCGAAAGAACACCATGCTGGTGTCACACTGTCACTCACTGAAGCGGACAACCTGTGAAGGGCAGCAACACTAGTATCGTTTGAGTTGTTTACGCAAGCTTAATTTCCGCTGTCAACACGTTGATGCACTGTGAATCAACTAGCGATCAACTGTCTGTCTGTTGCTTGAACTTGCTGGGCCCTCAACTATGACCAATCCGCACGAAAGCCATTGATAGCAGAGTTTATTTATGTATGTCAGACCTAGTGGCATGAAAACCCCTCGGAGCAGCAGCAGCTGCCTGGTGCTACTGCTGCTGGTGCTGCTGCTGCACACTCCATGCCCTAGCCATGGCTTGTATCACACCAGCAGCGAGGTGCTACACTGGTTCTCACATACTGCGGCGAAGTACCCTTCGTTGATGCGGTGAGTGGCCTGCTGTGCAGGGGCACATGTTGCCTGTTGACACTTCGCACCAGCACATCTCACAGCAGCCTGACTGCATGTGTCCTGCAAACATCACCTCTGCACTATCAGCATGTGTCATGACTACTGTAACTGTTGGGCCAGTGTGCATATGCTTCTACCAGCGTGCAGCTTTGCAAAGCACTCAATTAGCTGTTATGCCCATGCGATTGTAACAATTGCACTGTGCCGCTGCAGGTTCAGGGACATCAAGGAGCATCACACCAGGACAGTACTGCCAGTGGCACATATCACACAAGGCGCAGATGGTGCGTCCTGCAAGATGAATCTGCGCACCAGCAAACAACGCACGACTGTGCATGCCTATTGCTATCTCAGTAACATCCAGTGACAGCCAACTTCAAAAGCAGCATATGGTTACTGGCAAGACTTGCATCCTTTGACCCCATGCACCTGCATGCTGCAGCGTCAAGTGGAAAGAACCTACAACACAATGCCAGCAGTGCAACAATTAAGCCAGTAAAGCGCCGCATGCTGCACTCCAACACCTTCATCAGCACTCCCAGCAGTGGCCAACCCTGGTAGTACTCTGCGCTGCAAACTCTGCTCCATCCAGCATACTCTCACACGCTGTTGACTCCATCACTCCTTACCATACATTGCTGCCTTGACCTCAATGGCGCCCTTGTGTTACATCCACCCTTCCTCTCCTGCAGCGCCGCCCCGTTCACACCGCAAGCCGGTGGTGCTCTTTGTGTTTGGTGAGCACGCACGTGAGGTCATCACCAGTGAAGTGGGCCTCTGGCTTGCTCGCATGCTGGTGGACAACAGCTCAGCAGTGTTTGACTGGCCAGAGCTTGCAGAGGCGTTGGAACGCGCTGACAACACAACCATCAGCAGCAGCAGCAGCAGCAGCAGCAATGACACCAGCAGCAGCAGCAGGGATTGGCCGTCTACTGCACGATCCTGGGTGCAAGAGCTGCTGGAAAAGGTGGAGGTGCAGATTGTGCCAATTGAGTCGCTTGACAGTAGGCGGCAGGTGAGGGCTGGCGACTGTACTGTTCTGTGACAGAAGTAACGGTGCAGCTGCGTCTCATTCTGCACAGCTGGTTTGACGCCGCTGTGTGGTATGCGTGGGTACAGCACAGCAGGCGCCACATCCATCATCAGCAGCAGCAGCATCATCACCATGTCACCCATTCAAGCCATAGTATAGCCTTCGCAGCAAGCGCCACATTCAGAGGCTGGTAGCAGATGCAGAGACTGTCGCCAAGGCGGCAGATTGTACAGCCAAGCTTGTGCTGAGCCGGAGCTGTGCTCTGCTGCTGGCTGCTGCTGCTGCTGCCGCAGGTTGAGGAGGGCAAGCTGTGTGTGCGCAAGACTGCACGTAACGTGGACCTCAACAGGTGCGAGGGGCAGGCACAGCAGCAGTCTAGGCGCAGCAGCAGCAGCCTAGGCAGCAGCAGCAGCAGCAGCGCATTGGTGATTTGACCAGGCATTTTGACTGCACGCAACGTAGACCTCAACAGGTTGGAGGGGCAGAACAGCAGCCATCACGCGCAGCAGCAGTCTAGGCAGCAGCAGCAGCAGCAGCAGCACATGGGAGGAATTGACGGGGCGTTTTTGAATGCACGCAACGTGGACCTCAACAGTTGGGAGGGGTGTGCACAGAAGCCATTACGCGCAGCAGCAGCAGCAGCAGCAACACCCCAGACACAGCTGCAAAAGTTTGAATGAACCAGGTGCCAGGAAATGCACGCAGTGGGCCTCTTGAGGTAGGAGGGGCGGCGCTGCGGCAGCGCACATTGCAGCAATGCCATAATCACATGCATATGTGAAGGCGCAATGCTGGCGATCTGTGCTGCCCAAACCGCATGCCACGTGCATGGTGCGTGTTCAGCACACAATTCTGTGCAGCTGTCCTGGGGTTTAAATGTCGTTGAAATGATGTTGTGTTTGCAGGAACTGGCCGTTTGCGTGGCAGAAGGAGGACCCTGGTGATGAGCAGTATGGCGGTACAACACCCTTCAGCGAGCCACAAAGCAGGCTGGTGAGCAGCGGCGTGGCGTGCCTTTCCCTCGGCTCAGGCTTCTGTATGATTGACTCACCTGCAACGTGTGTGCGCGTGTATGTGAAACTATGCTGTTGTGTGTTGGTGCTGCTGTTGCTGCGCTCGTCACCTCGTAAACATGGTTGACCAATATGATTGATACGCAATGTGCACTGCACATCAACTTGCTGCTGCTGCTGCTCTTCTGTTGTCTCCACCCTTGCAGATGAAGCAGGTGGTTGATGCCAGCGGGCACAGGCTGCTGGGCTACGTCAATGTGCACAGCGGGGAGTGGGCGCTGTACACGCCATGGGACAGCAAGCCAGCCTACGGAAGCGGCATGCCGGTGGGTGCAGCTGGTCTGCTTGAATTACAGAGCAATATATTGTGCGACTAGCTGCAGCTGCTAAGTGGCATACCGGCGGGTGCAGCAGATGTGCTTGAACCACGATTTGAATTAGTCATGTGACACGCCTTGGGACAGCAAGCCAGCCTACGGCAGCGGCATGCCGGTGGGTGCAGCAGATCTGCTTTGATCACGCAGCATTATAGTCGTGTGACTGGCTGCAGTTGCCATTCGGCATGTTGGTGAGGGCAGCAATGCACAACGGCAGCTGCCTTGACAATTTGTTGGCAGTATGCTGTGCCAGAAGTGCCAACTCTGATAAGACTAGACAGGTCTTTGTACCAGCCCTCGAGATGATTCACGTGTGGTGTATGCAGCTATGTCAACAGACGGTGGCGTGAAGACAGTTAGAGGGTATGTGGGCTGTACTGCGTGCATGAACATCGCATTGATCAACACAGCCAAGTCTTGTGCCCCCGGTTACTGGATTATCACGGTGTTGCCGCGAACTAACACCTGCCCCTTTCTCCGGTCTCCTGTTTCCTTTCTCTGGCCTCTTCCTGTCCACTGCTGCAGGCTGACATGCCCGACTTGGTGGCCACGTGGGCCGCGTATCATACGCATGGCATGCCAGACCAGTGTCACAGCATGCCATGCCTGTCCAGATCAGCACCTGCTGCTTTCTGTCATTGCCACCGTGTTGCTGCAGGCTGACATGCCTGACCTGGTGGCCACAGTAGGCCGTGTGTGCAACTGCAAGGTGGGCCCAGCAGGCGCCGTGTCAGGCTACCTGGCCTTTGGCTCATCAATGGACTTCCTGTACGTGGCAAAGCGCGTGCCGTACCCGTTGACTGTTGAGGTGTATGGAGGTGGCGGCTACGGCAAGCTGCAGCCAGGTGAGTTGAACCCATGTTAGGCAGCCTGTGGCTCTGCATGGGTTCTTGTGCATGCAACATGTGGGATGTGAATTGTTCATCCCTTGGCAGTTGAGTCTGGTGAAAAAACGACGGCTGGAGTGCTGGTTGAGGATTGGGTGTTCCCATGGACTTCCTGTAAGTGGCAGAGTGCGTGCCCTACCCGTGGACGGTTGAGGTGTATGGCGGGGCGGGCTACAGCAAGCTGCAGCCAGGTGGGTGGCGAGGGTGCAATGGCGATGCATTGCTTGTTGAAAGAGCAAGTCCCATGGGGACTGACTGTGCTGCTGCCTATAGCATTCTCATTATGTGTCAGGCTACCTGGCCTTAGGCCAATCAATGGACTTCCTGTATGTGGCAAAGCGGGTGCCCTACCCGCTGACGGTTGAGGTGTACGGAGGCGGCGGCTACGGCAAGCTGCAGCCGGGTGAGTGGCAAGAATTCGATGGCGATTTGTGGCTTGGTGTCGAAACTGGCTTGTGCAGGTCCCCTGAGGACTGGCTGTGCCCGGCATAGAGCATTTTCGGTATGTGGCTGACGCCCTGCATGGCACCATACGCATGCTGGTTGTACTGCATGTTGGAGGTGTATGGCCGGCAGTTGCCGCTACAGCAAGCTGCAGCGAGGTGCGCAGCCTCCCAAGGTTGCATCTTGAACACAAAATGATCCTCTGGTGTGGTACCTTGCTGCTGTTATGCAACATTTGTGCGGAGCACTGACAGCTGCATGTGCTGCTGCGACAAAGACACTGCGCTCTGGACTGGCAGTGCACGTCACCACAACACATAACAGTGACAGCACTGTACCTCTGATCCTGTTGCTGCTGCTGCTGCTGTTGCTGCTGCACACCAGGTGACGCGAACAAGCCGCTGACGTCATTTGACCTCGTTGAAAGGCCAAACCGTGATGCAGCAGCAGCAGCACCTGCTTCACTACCACGGCGGCGTACACTCCAACGGCAGCAGCAACACCTACTGCAGGCAGAGCAGCAACAGCAGATGCAGCACACACAGCAGGAGGAGCACGTGCAGCTGCAGCGTCCACCAACACCGCAGCAGCAGCAGCAGGACCGTAATCGCTGGAGTCAGCTGCAGCTGCTGGAACGGCTAAGGCAACAAGTCTCAATGCAGGGCAGCACGCAAGATTCCGCTGCTGCAAGCCCGGTCAATCGCAACAGGAGGCGGCGGCAGCGCCTGCGCTTGTCAGATGCAGGCGATGGCACAGATGTGCGGCTGCCGGTTGCTGCAGCACTACCTAGCCGTACCGCTGCTGCTGCTGCTAGCACTGGTGGCGCTGCTGTGTCAGCTGCAGCTGTGGATGCTTTACTAGGAGCTGAATCTCAGCAGGTGGAGTCTGCTGCTGGTTTAGGGTTCACACACGGGCAGCGGCTGCCAGCTTTGCGGCAGCAGGCACTCTTGCAGATGACTCAGACGCAGCTTGAAGCAGCGCAGAGTGCTGCAGATCCAGAGGTTGCAGCAGCTGCAACTGCTGGCCTTGCTGCTGCAGCAACGCATGACACCTTGCAAACAACAGGTAGAGGGGACCCCGCAGCTGCCTGGCACCAGCAGCAGGGGACAGATTCACATTCACAGCAGCTGGATGCGTCAGCTGATGCTTCTGCAGCGAAAACATTGGACTCGATACTGACGCTTGTAGCGAAAGCAGCGAGGGATCAGCAGTCCTGTTTCACCATGTTCAATCCTCCGACTGAGGCGGAGTATAGAAGGGTGGTGGGAGATTGGCTGGCGTCGTTTCTGCTGATGATGCGGCATATGGCTGCTGGGGAGGGCTACAAGACAGTAGAGACAGCAGTGAGTCAGCATCGCCACAGCAGAGGGTAGCTTGTGGTCGTACAATGCAGGTAGTGCAGGGTAGGGTAGGGTAGGCTGTTTGCTGGTGGTTGCACTTGCGGTTCTTGTCACAAGACATGATGTCTGCAAATTCAGTCATTCAACCGGCGGTCTGTGTGCAACTGGTTGTAACCCCCCGGCTGTGAGCCGTTGCAGTTACCTTACGATGCTGTCACCGGCTGAGTTCCTGTGCTGTACAGCACAACCGTTGTGACAGTGTCGTTGTCTTGCACATCTTTCGCGCTTGGTGCTTCCAAGCGTTGCGTGGCCAAAACCCACAGCGGCTGTGAGTGGCACTGCGTCATCAGTGATGGCGTATGATACGCGCTAAACAAGAGGTGCTGCTCGTCGTAAATCAGTGTATCAGGATGACACAGATCTGGGTTACAATCTACACACCCTCATACAAAACGTGCACTGTTGTTGCACGGTTGAGTAGACAACGCAGGCGCAGGTTTCTGCAGCCAAATCTGCACCACATGCACTTCAAGGCGTCACCAATGCACACCCAGCCACTCTGATCTGCTGTTGTGACAAGCAGCAGTACTTTACTCTTCATCATAAGGACAAACACAAGAAAGCGGAGGCCCCCTCCTGCTGCACTCGCTGCTTACTTGCCAGGACAGCTGCCGTACCCGCCAAAAGACTGTCACAGTCCAACGGGTGGATGCACGCTTGAGTGTGCACAACAGCACATGATGCAATGCTGATACATCAATGCTGCTGCTTACGTCGAGGCTGGCTGTGGTGCTGAACAAGCCAGGCATCATGCCGCATGGCTGGCTAGCGCTGCTGTAAGCAAGCACTGCTGCAAGCAACGATGCTGTAAGCAAGCAAAATGCCAGCAGCAGCACCTCACATGCAAGCAAGCAGGCAGCATCACCAGGCCCCTGCAGCACGCTGTATAAACCAAATGCTGTACACACATCGAGTGACACATTCTGAACACAACATAACACCTGGCACTCCCATGCATACGCACAATGGCATGCGCAGATCGCTCAAGCTCCTATCAGATGCAAAAAAACAACTCTCTCCGCGAACTTTCTATCTGGCAAACCTTTGGCAACCCCTATTTCAACAACGCGCCAGCAATGCAACCAACACTGTCTGCACCTACACACCAAAAAGCCGCATAGCCAGCTACTTGCTAGAAGCTGTGTCTCGTACAGTCTCGAGCACAGCACGATGCTATATGCTATGTGCACACGAAACACACACCGCACACAAAACATGCATCTAGGCGTCATCACCTGAAATGACAGCTACCGCTACGCCAGATCAGATGTGCATCAGCTTGTAGCAACAGACAAGCCGCCAGCTGCCAAGAACGCACGCTGCACCACAGTTGCTAGCCCATTGTGCCGCCCCTGCGCATTTGATTGAGCAGCATCACTGTTGCTGCTGCTGTCCTCCAGCATAGTGACAACATCATTGCTGTCCACATGCAGCACATACTTGCCAACCTCTTGCCAGCAGGAATCATCCACCTGCCTGCTGGTGCTGCTGCTGCCGTTGTGATGCATGCCGTTGCTGCTACTGCTGCTGCTGCTGCTGCAGGGTGCACCACCGACTACACCAGCTGCAGCTGCTGCACTGGACGAGTCTGCTGCAGCCTCCAAGCCATGACTGCTGCTGCTGCTGCTGTCCTCTGGAGACTGCTGCCTGCCACCTGCAGCATCGTCGTCATCAACCGACCTTGCTGTGGCTGCTGCTGTACCTACTGCTGCTGTACCTACTGCTGCTGTACCTACTGCTCCTTCTGACACGCCAGCCGCTGCGACCGCAGCTGATTGACTTGCTGCTGTTGCAGAAGCAGCAGCTGCTGCTGCTGCTTTGCGCTGCTGGTGCCGAGCCTGGTCCAAGAAGCTCTGCAACGCCCTAGCAAGCTGCTGACTATCAGCTTGCGTCAGCTGCTGCTGGTGCTGCTGCTTGTACTGCTGCACAGCCTGCAGCAGCCTGCTGCTGGGAACATGCCGCATACGAGCAAAGCTGAACAGGGTGTTGCAGACCTCCTTGGGCTGCATGCGGCGACGCAGCTGCCGCTGCAGCTGCTGTGCCTGCTGTTGCTGCTGCGGTGAATGCAACTGCTGAGCGTGCGGCTGCAAGCTGGTTGGCTGCTGCTGTTCTACATTGTACATGTGCTGCTGCTGCTGCTGCTGCTGGGGTGCCACGTTATCTGCAGTGGGGCTGCTGGTGCCCTCATTGCTGGTGGTTTGCTGCACTGCTACACCTTGCTGCTGCTGCTGCTGCTGCTGGGGCTGGACTGGCAGCAGCAACTCAAATGCACCCTCAAGAGCTACCAGCCACTGCTGCTGCGGCTGCAGCCTCATCTTCGCTACTGCCATCGCAACAGCCGACACTTCCGCTCCATTCATAGCGCGCAGCTGCAGCTGCAGCTGTGTCGCGTCCAGCAGCAGCGATGCAATCTGAGGTGGCAACTGCACTCCAAGCTTAGCAAGTGACAACATAAGTGTGGCCTGCGCCTGGCTGTCTGCTGCACTGCTAGCAGCAACAGCAGCGCCTGCAAATGACGCACCTCCTCCAGCAGCAGCAGCCACACCCTCGCTGCTAGCACTAACACTACTGCTGCCGCTCTCTGAACTGGGGCCAGCAGCAGCAGCAGATGCGGTGCTAGACGGCCCCACTGGCAGCAGCAACGGCAGGTGCTGCCATACAGCCTCCCACCAATCTACACTAGGCCTATGCTGCAGCTTCGTGAGGCCGTAAACTGCATTTGCAAGCGCCTTCCCGTCTGCCTGCTGCATAGTGCCAGCAAGCTGCTGCAGTGCTGCTGCTGCCCACGGCGGCTGTAGCTGCTGCCCCAGCACTCCCATTGCCCACAACATGTTAGCAGCTTCAGCAAAGCGCAAACTCGCAAGGCACCCTTGACTAACCGACTGGACCTGCCACAGCAGCGGCTGCTGCTGCTGCTGCTGCTCCGGTTGCTCTTGCGATTGCTGCTGCTGCTCCTGCGGTAGTACCGCCAAACCACTGCTGCTGGGCGTTGATTGCTGCTGGTAGTGTAGGCGTGCCAATGCATGACACAGCATTGCCAGCTCAGCTGGTTTGAAATGCAGCAGCTGTCGGCTCGTTGCATCTGCAGCAGCCTGCAACCACCCCTGACTAGGCCTGCTACCAAGCTTCGCCACTGACCACAGCAGCACTGCTAACCCCTGCGGCTGAAACCCAGGCATCTTGCTCCCTGCTGCTGCCACTGCTGCAGCCATCCAGCTGCGGTTAGGCTGTAGCTCAAGCACTGCTAACGCCCACAGCAAGTTGCACAACCCCTGCGGGTCTAGCTTTGCCATGCAGCTGTGTGTGACGTCTAGCAGCTGCTGCGTCCACAAGGGTTCAGGGACGTGCCTAAACCGCGCTAAAGCCCAAGTTAACAACCCCAAGTCCTGAGGGTTCATGCGCTGCAGGTGGGGTGCTGCTGCTTGCAGGTAAGCAGTGAGCCAGGCAGGACCTGGATGCAGGCCTAACCGCGCTACAGCCCACAGCATGGATGAGACCTCTCGGGGGCCTGCTGTATCTTGCGCGCAAGCAAACGCAAGCTGCAGCGCTTCAACGTAAAAGTCTGCAAACTGCTGCTGCTCGCTGGACTGAAGCTGCTCATACTGCACGAGCCTGCAGGTCGTGCTGAGCAGCGCACAGGCATGGATGTGGTTCATGCTAGTGCCATCTTGCTGCAGCAGGTGATGCAGCTGCTGCCAGCTGCCGCTGCCGGAGATGGCAGCAGTCAGCAGCTTGCTAGCATACTCCGAGTTGCTGCTGCTGCTGCTGCTTGGTTGCCGTGCATTGTTCCAGCTGTTGTGCCGCTGTTGCTGTTGCTGCTGGTGGTGGTTAGCCTTGCCGTGTCTATGCTGTTGTTGCTGCCGCTGGCCTGCCTGTTTGCTGCTGCCTGTACTACTTGTACCGCGGCTGCTGCTGCTGCTGCTCACAGCTTGCGGTCCGCCTCGCTGTGTATGCCGCTGCTGCTGTTGCTGCTGCTGTTGCTGCTGCTGCTGCTGCTGTTGCTGCTGCTGCTGCTGCTCCGGCTCTAGCCTGCTGCTGCTGCTGCTTGATTGCTGCTGGACAGCTGGTGCTACATCCACCGCAGCATTGCTGCTGCTGTCAGACGCCACACGCTGCATCCGGCCATACGGCGTGCTGCCGTTGCTGTGGCTGTGCGCATTGCCATTGCTGCTGTGGTCCTGAAAGCTGCGGAGTGTGCTGTGCAGTGGCAGGCGCTCCTGCTGCTGCTCAGACTGCTGCAAGGCATGGTCCAGCAGATCTTGGCCATGCTGTTGCAGCAGCTCCTGCTGCTGCAGGAACGGTTGGCCACTGCTGGTGCGGGCACTGCTCGCATCAGCCGCGTGAGCTGCATGCGTCCTCACATCCCCAGCTGAAGCACAGGTCCTGCTGCACTGCTGCACGCTCCAGCTAAGCCTAACAGCCTGCAGGCACAGCACGATATAGCCATAAAATAAGCATGCATGCCTGCTGGTGAGGTTGACATTGCATCACCAGGTGCACTGCACTGCATCTTACCTGCTGCTGCCCAGCTGCTGCTTGTGGCACAGCATGCAGCGACTGCAGGGGCTCTCGTTGGACTCTGCGTTGGATAAAACCCCGCATGTCAGGTCTCCCGCTGAAGGTCCAATTCGCTGAAGGCCCCTGCTCGACAGCAGGAACAGGCTTCACCTGCTGGACAGGCAGCTGCGCTGTGGGCCAACCCGCAGGCCCCACATTGCCTATAAGTATGCAATTAACTCTGCATTTGACGTAGGCATGGACGAAGCAAGAAGACACAGGCAATCACTTGCACGTCAGGGAGAAACACCAGCAGACATACGCTTAACATATCAAGCCTTTAGTGACACTTGTTGACACGGATCATGCTCCAGCGGGACAGATCATCCTTGTCACCTGTAGAACCACAACCACAATTCTCCGACGTATACGCTGTGTTCCATGCTCCGCAGCTATTTACTACTTGTGCTTGCAATTAGTTGACGACTGACAGGTTTTCATTAGCTTTGCCAGCGCCCACCAGCCAGGTCACCGTCAGCCAGCACGCCTTTTTCTTTTGCTGGTCCCCTTTCTCCTCTGCTGGTCCCGATCGCAGCGTCAGCACCATGCACAGCGGGGTTGCGATTCCACTGCTGCGCCGTGCGCAGTTCAGCTTTAGTATGGCACGGCGAGGTGCTCGCCACTCTTTTGCCAGCATCCAAACAGCAATGGTGGCCCTGCAGCGGAACGTACTGCTTTGCAAGATGGTTCCCACAGCTTGGGGTTTCGCTTTTGGTGATTGCTTGACTCAGGTAAGCCGCAGCGCCTCAGGTGATAGGCGAGGAAAGGATATGGTCTCCTGTGTGCACGGGGCAGTGTAGGCACGTGCTGTGTTGAAATCTGAGTACTTGAAGTGCAAGATATTGGCCCGTTCAGGAACAACGGCAGTAGTAGAGGCAGCACCAGTGGTCTGGAAGGTGGTGTCGTCAGCATGGATATCCGCTAGCTTTGCGCCTTCTTGTGCATGCATATGCACGGAGTATCACCCTGTTCGGAACCTTCTGTCATCCGCCTTTGCCGTGCCCAGTTTCAAGCTCTGCATCAACTGCTCTGCTGCTTGTGCACTTGCTGGCGCTGACCTCACTGTCCCTGCTTGCTGTTTTGTGGTCTTGCAGCAACTCGGCCCTCTCTGGCCAACTGACCAGTGGCCAAGCAAGCACAACCTGGCCGCGCACGATCCCAACAAGACACTTGCTATGGCAGGCGTTGGGGCCTGTGTGGGCGCACCGCTGTCTTTGGCGCTGTATGCACACATGGATGCACTGATGCCTGGTGCAAGCCTTCTGCTGGCAGCTGGCAAGTTCACACTGGACCAAATCGTGGGCTGCGTGGTGTGGCAGGCAGCTTACATGGCGATCAGCGAGCCCTACAGGCGCACGTTTGTGCAGTTCCTGCAAGCTCAGCAGCAGCAGCAGCAACAGCAGCAGCCAGCGCTGACCGTGGCGTGCTAACACGCCGCGTAATGTCGGTGTGCTGGAGGGCAGTGGACAGTACAGTGCGCACTGCCTGGCTGGTTTTTACGTGCTGTGGCAGCTTCGTAAAGTTCCTGCAAGGGCAGAACAGCAGATGCAACAGCTTCAGCCGCAGCAGCGGCTATACCTTTTTGGACAGAGAAACATCAAGAGCATCAGCTGGCGTGGGCCTCGGCTGCGATGATAAAAGACGCACCCATTTTGTACCCGCTTGACCAACGCGTTTTGGTATTTGGGCGGTTGAGCATTGATTGCAGGTCCAATGTGTGGCGGGTGTGTGGCGCTCTTGCTTGTGTTGGTCTGCAGCCATTTTGTGTACATAGTCATGCGTGTGGGTAGGAAGGAGGCTACTGCAGCAGCACAGCAAGCAGCAGCGTACAGCACATCAGGTTAGGTCAGCTGCAGCAGTATCGGGCAGCACAGTGCATGCCGCCAAGCAGGTGGCTGTAGTAACAGCGCATCGCTTGCGCTTTGCAACGTTGAGATGGTTGCATAGCAGCGTGGATGTTGCGTTCCGCTGCTGTCCTGGACATACGTACAACACCCAGCATTGTACTACCCTTTTTGTTAGTGTGCGTGTGACTATCACTCGTAGTAGTTAGGATGTTTGACCCGTGTGCATTTTGTGTCCAGTAGTGAGTGGATGCAGTAGCAGTAGTAGCAGCATAATCAAGCCGTCTCTTCACGCGGCATCGCGGCTCGGCCTTGAAGCAGCTTTTCTGTTGGGGTGTGTGCGTGTTGGCAGGAGCAGAAGCAGCGGCAGGCAGCGGTGTGTCTGTGGGTTGTGTTCGTTGGTGTCATACAGGTAGCGTCTGTTGTGTGTGGGCTGCCCTGTGTTGTGTGTAGCTCACTGGGCCGGTCAGCGGTTGCATGCGTGGTGAGAGGGCTGTGTGTAATGCCACCAGCGCCTCCGTCACTGCTTGAATCTATTGTACATTCAGATGTTGTTTGCATGGCCAGCGCGCAGCGCTTGCGCTCAGCACGTAGAGTTGCTGGGGCAAGTTGCAGCTGCAGGCTATGCCTCGTGGGTGAGTTGCCCTGCTGCCCAGCTGCTGCTACGCAGCCGTCGTCTGCGGTCTATTGCTGTATCTGCTGTGCGCACATGTGCTTATGCGTATGCTGTTGCACTGGCAGATCAGCAGGGGCCGCACGCAGTCGTCTGCACCAATTTTTTCGTTGCAGCAGCTGGGCAGGCAGGGGATTTTGGGCTGGGGTTGGTTGGCACCCAGGTGCTAGCTCATATGTTGTGATGCTACCTCATACTCATGCCAGTTACGGTGGCAAGTTTGAGTCGTGCGACTTAGCTGGCAGTTGCTGCAGCTTGCTAGCTTGGACACACGTAGTTCCAAGTGTGGCGCTGTGGTCTCCATCGGCTAGTTTCTGTTTGAGAAAGCGATCCTAGTGCCGTTACAGAATGCAAGGGACAGCGCAGTACATCTTGTCAACAGCTGTCGCCGGATTTGTCATGCGACTTACGAGCTATGGACACAGCAAGGCAGCTGCGGTGCCACGCGTCCGTGTGCCTGCAGGTGCGTGGCCAAAACGTGTGTGTGCTGGTCTTTGACTGCAGCCTTGTTTTGACTGCAGCTTCATGAGAGAAAAAACGGTGTTCCTCTTGGAAGTGCCGCTTGTGACAGTGTGTTACAGAGACTGTGTCTGCTGCTGATGCTGTCCTCTGGCAGCACAGTCCAGCAGCACATACATCCGTAGTCGTGAATGGCCGACAGGTTTGCGCGAGCGACACAGTCTGGGGTGTTCTTCTGCCTTGCATGTCGACATGTACAAGTGCGTGCGACCCTTTGTTGCCTTTTTGATGTTGTTCTGGCAAGGCGCGCATGGTCTTGCTGTCTATGTATCGTGCTTGCCATGAGGATTTCAGCAGATGTGCCAGTTTGCACCTCTCTGGTCTTACGCGGTCAAACATGTTAGTTTGATGGGCTGTCAGCACTGATTTGACCTGCAGCTGTGGCAGCATTGTGTGCTGTTAACATTGCCTAGCACGGATCTAGGACCGCACCGATTTGGGGTATGTTTTGTCTAGGCGCAGCTGAAACTTTGCTGCTGCACACATACATGTTGCGAAACAAACCAAAAAACACTGTTGGCGCGGATACAAGCAGAAGAGATGGCATGGATGTGGTGTGCTCTTGTGGCTGCTGGCTCTTGTGAGCCGCAGCCGTGTGTGCAACAGAATGGAAGGGTGGGTGTGCAGGCAGGGTTATAGGCCCTGTCGCGGTGTGTATCAACAGTCTGATTTCTTCGGCCTGTGTATGGCCGAACCGTTCTTGCGGCCTATTTCAACAAATGCGCCATCATGGCGCTTTGCCGCACAACATTGTGGGTTAGGCCTTAGTATTATGTGCTGTTGGCGGCTGTGGGCTGCCTTGCTGATCTCTCCGCACTGTTTAGCTTTGCTCTGCATGGGGTGGATTGGCCCGCATGGGGCGCATGGCTGCATGTACTGACGTCAGGAGGATATCTTGTGTCACTTGAGATTCGTTTTGTATGTGTGTGTTAGTACAGCCGTAGTACAGCCGTATGGGCCAGAGACAGCCCGTGCTGTATGCTTGCCTTCTGTCTGGTTTGGCAGGTTTCAATTGTTGCTGCGTTCGTTGCCAGCGATGGCTGTGGAGGGACGTGTCAAGCAGTGGAAGTGTGCGTATGTCTTGCACCCGTGGTGTCGTATGCCTGGCTGTGGGTATATCCATGGTAACCAACGTGTTTGTTGCATCATTTCCATCAGACCGCAGATGATGGAGGATCAGATCGCTCAACATTACAGCATTTACAGTGAAAGGAAGGATGTACAGAACAAGGTTCAAACAAGTGCAGCTCTGGCTGGGCAGTTGTACAGTCTTTGTCATGACAGGCCAAGCAGGCAGAGCCCTGATACGAGTTTACAGCCACTTATGTCAGCGCACTGTTAGGCTTCCTTGCACAACTGCGGACTCCTTGCCGTGGTAGTTCGAGTTCCATCGGCAGGAGCATCATGTGTGACGACGTGTGCATCCTGGTGCCCGTAGAGCAGGCAGCAACATTCAGACAACTTGCCGTGCCTGTACTGAGAAGCCATGGCTGGGACGACGTCTTGCCTGAGTGCCCGGAGCACCTGCTGTTGTGGCAGTATGTACTGCTCAGGCTGCCAGCATCAGGTCAAACCTAGCACAGTGCAGAGCACCAGCAGCACCTGGGTGCCGTGCAGTTGCACCTGAACAGTGTGTACTGCTGCTTCTGCAGGAGTTGATGGTGATGCAGCATGCAGCTTCAGCCAGCAGTTGGCAGCCAGCAAGCCAATTGATGGGCTCGTGGTGCTCACACGACGCTCCGCCAACACGCTGCTGCTGCCTTTACCTGGAAGGTGAACACACAGAACAGAAGACCTCCTGCAGATGCACTTTTACTGCAGCTGAAAACAACAGGAGAACAGCTGACTTGTACGCCAGGCCAGCAACAGATATCCTGCTGGATTGGCATGGAATGCCGTTTATTGCCAGGCGCAGGCCACTAAAAGTAGCCGACCATGCACGCTATGCATGGGTGCAACGCATCTTATGCACAAACACTTGTGTGGGCATCATCCAAGCAGGCCTTGCTGCACTGCTTGTACTGCTGCTGCCGCAGGTTTCCATGGCACCCTTTGGCACAGCACTTCACGGCACGCGGCTGCAGTGTCAGCGCAGCAGCCTTGCAGGAAGCAGCAGCCAGGCAAGCAAAGCGCCAGCAGGCCTTACAGCTGCGCCAGCAGAGCCGGGGGCGGCTGCCACAGCAGCTGCAGCAGCAGCAGGAGCTGCAAGGTGGTGTGCAGCTAGCAATGCTCGCCCTGCACGCAGACCCTGCTTTCCTGCAAGACCTGGCAGCAGCAGTAGTGCAGCACAATAGACGGGCTGAGCAGGAGCAGCAGGAGCAAGCCGACACACAGGCCCAACAGCAGCAGCAGCAGCAGCAGGCAGCACCTAGCTTGCAGGAACTGGCCATGCGGCAGCAGCTGCTGCAGCAGTGCCTGTTTCAGTCGCAGTCAGGACAGCGGCAGCAGCTGCAGCAGACACAGCAGCAGAAGCAGCTGCCGTGCATGTTGCTGACGCCCCTGCTGCTGCAGACAGTGCAGCGTGCTGCTGCAGCAGTTGCCATTCAGTCCTGCTGGAGGGCGCACTCCTGCAGGCAGCTGCATCGGGTGGCTGAGCGAGCGCTGCTCAACAGGGCAGCAAGGGTCGTGCAGAGAGCTTGGAGAGCGTGTGAGTGCCTGCAGCACCTGATTATGCTGTACTTTGCTGATCAGCAGTCGCAGATTGCCGGTGCTGGGTATGTCACAGTGATCCACATGGATGGTGGAGCTGGCTTGCGTGACAGTTGCATGTGCGTCCTGGTTGGTGCTGTGGCACACAAAGTGTGTACTTTTGAACATGTGCCGGCCCCGTTGGGAGACTCAGAGCTCGTATGTACATGCCTGCTGCGGCGCAGCATAGTATCATACTACATGATGGCATACTGCGCCCATGTGCACTGTGATGGTCACCAGGTTGGTAGTTGCTTTGTAGAACTGCGGCGGTGTGGTCATGGTACTGTCAGCTTGCCGCAGCTGCTACGTCACTCATTCACCGATTCTACTCAGCTGCTGTGTGTTTCCTGCTGCCTGTTGACTCTGGCATGTACATGCAGTCGTGCTGCGGCAGCGGCTGCAGCTGCTGTCCTGTGTATCGTCTGCCTGGCAGTCTGCAAAGCGGCTGCGCTTCAGCAGCATCATGTGTGTGGATGTGGCTAGCAGGCTCCTGGTTGAGGCAGCAGCAGAGCGTGGCAGAGCAGGGCCAGGCTTGTTCCCAGAGCACAGGTGGGGAGAATGTGGCCACATGTTGATGTACGTAAGCACGGCTTTTGAGCAGCAGATATCTGAGGCATGGCACCTGAAGTAGACAGATCTTGGTGTGCATCGCAACTGCAGCATTGCTGCCAAGCGGGGTGCACCTTTTGTGGCCGGCACCATGACGTAAGCAAGACGGTGTGTGTGCTGCTGCAGGCTGCGCTTTGTCATAGACGCTGAAGGTTCGGTCCTACTTGTGGACATGACAGACAGCAGCAGCAGCAGCTGCAGCAGCTCAACAGCAGCACGTGTTGGGCTGCCGCAGTGGCTGGGTGTTGATGTGCCGCTCATCTCTGCTGCTGAGGCTGCGTTGCTGCTGGAAGACCAGCTCTGGTTTGAGCCGTTTGGCAGGGCTGATGCTGCCAAGCTTCTGGAGATAGGCTGCGATGCAAAGGTGAGAGATGTGTTGGGTCACAATGGAGGAGATAGGCTGCGATGCAAAGGTGAGAGATGTGTTGGGTCACAATGGAAGTTCAAGTTGTCGTTGCACTGTGGGTTGACGCTCCTTCATCACGTGTGGACACCGTGCTCATACATCTATGATGGAGACTAGACCCACATGTAACTTTGTGTCCCCTGTCGAAGGTGCGTCACGCAGCTGCACCTGGATGAGTACTCCGTGCAAGCATGCGTTGCAGCATCATGCTGGGTCTTCTCCATGTGTTGGTGGCACAGCAATGCAGTTATGCATTCTTGGTGGGATTGTGTATCTGCTGCACTACAGCAAAAGCTGCTGGATCCCTTTCTGTCCCAGCCAAGCAAGACGATGCGTGTGATCATAACACCACCTGATCCACAGCCTATACTCAGAGCGCGGCAGCGGCTCATGTATGCTCCCCCCTGTGAGCCTGTTGTTGGCTCCTGACTGGAGATTCCAATCCTGTTTTAGTCAGGCATGTACTGTGCTGTAATGTATGTATGCAACCATGCTGCGTCTGCTGCAGGACTTGCTAGCTCCTTCCCTACTTGCCAAGCCAGGCCAGGTGCACCCCACAGAGGTGGCTCAGCTTGTCACATTCAAGTCGCCACAGCAGGCAGCCGTCAGGTCAGCGCTGCTTGCGGTGCTGACGTATGATGTGCGTGCACAGGCAGGCTGCAGGCTGCTGAGTGTGCAGGACAGCCCACTAGGGGCAGCGTACAGAAGCATGACACAGGGCAGTACTGTGGCAGTTCCCAGCAGTGCTACAGCTGCAGCAATGGGGCCTGCAAGTGGGGCTGCTGCTGGTATTGCAGGTGCAAAGCAATCAACAGCAGCTGCTGCAGCGGCAGCGGCAGCTGCAGGGTCTGCACACGTAGCTGGCAGCGGCAGCAAACGGACAAAGCATGCAGGAGTAAAGCCCAGTGCTGGCCCCAGTGTAGATGCCAGGCCTCAAAATGATAGCAGTGAAGCAAATGCAGCAGCAGCAGCACCCTCAGCAGCAGCTGCGGCAGCAGCAGCCATGGAGAAGGCCGCAGCAGAAGACGCAGCTGCAGCAATGGCAGCGGCAATGGCAGCACTAGAGCAGACCGCAGCCCCGGTGCCTATCCACAAGCTGCCACTGCAGCCAATAGTACCCACAGCAGCGTGCAGTGGTGATGGGGAGCAGGAGCAGCTCCAGGCAGCTGCTGCTGGCAGTGTGCAGTTTCAAACGCACAAGTTCTACATACTCCCGCACCTGGCAAAGCTGGCAGCAGCAGAAGCAGCAGCTCAAGCTGCAGCAGATGATGCAGAGACAGCTGTGGCAGCAGCATCCGGCAGCACTGTATGCAGCAGTAGTCCTCTAGCAGCAGCAGCAGCAGCAGCGCTTAGTGCACCTGGTGATAGTGATTGGCAGCTATCAACAGGCAGGCCTGGCGCTGGTGCTGCTGCTGGTGACAGTGGTATTGCTGCTAGCAGTGTGGCTGCACTGGCAGCCAGTGCTGCTGAGTACATGCAGCAGCTGAAGTTGAATGAGGTGAGTTACATATGTTGGAATAACGCAGCAGTAGTGTTACCAGTAGCGGTAGTGCTGGAGCAAATCCTAAAGCAATTGAACTGCGGCGACATGCTGAAGATGTGCAGCAGAAGACTTCTGCGTGCGTGCTGTGGTAACAGCTTTTGCGTCAAGTTAAATGATGCAGCCGCGTGAGAGATGTTCTGCATGGATCTGTCAGAACCCATCTTTTTCCTTGAGAATGGCCGGCTAGGCACTCACTGTGACACACTGGGCATTGGTGCGGCGTTGAAGTGGGCAAGTTCAAGGCCATTATCTGCGCCTTGACATTGACTCTGACACAACTGACAGCCCGTCACGGTGAGCGGCTCACCATGATGCTTCTTTCTGCTTGCAGGCGCAGGCGCTGCGTGAGAAGCTAGCAGCCGATGTAGCTGCAGCCGCAGCTGCTGCTGAAGCTAACCTGACAGCCAAGCAGCAGGCAGTCGCAGCAGCGCGGGCAGCTGCAGCAGACAGCATTAGCTCACCCCATGCAGTCCCCAGGAGCACCAGCTGCGGGAATTGCAGTGCTCCAGGGTACTGGCCTGCTAGCACAGCCGATGCAGCAGCAGCCAGTCATGCAGTGAAGCAGCAGCTGCAGGAACAGGCTGCTCAGGTAGCGCAGGATGTGAGGCAGCAAGAGACTGAGAGCAGGGAGGCATTGCTGCAGCAGCAGGCGGCTGCAAAAGCAGCAGCACAGATGGCAGCGCAACAAGATGCCCAGGTAGGGTAGCTGATTGGCACCTTCCGCGCATATGCTTCTGACATTCTCCGTTGCAGCTTTGTACCATGTTCTGCTGGCACAGTCCCCAGCTGACGCTCGCCACATGCTACTGACTGTTACTTGCTGCATTATGCTTGCAGGCGCTGCAGTGGCAGCTGCTGCAGCAGGAAGACCAGCAGCAGCAGGCTGCTGTGAGTCGTGCCAGCTGCCTGCGCCAGATCAGGGCAGCAGGCGCAGCAGCTGTGCACAGGCGGCAGCAGATGGCTGGTGCGGTTGCACGGCAGACCAACCTCTTCAGGTGAGTGAAAGGAAGCTGCAGTTGCGCTGTCGCGTAGGCTGAGCGCTGCCTGCATTTTGGTAGCTGTGATTGGCCAACAAGTGCGGATGGTATTGCTGTGCAACTATGTGTTGGAGCCGCAGCAAAAGGGATGAGACAGCTGGATGCAGTCTCTTCTGCACAAAAAGAAACTGCATCCAGCTGTCGTTTTTTTGCTGCACAGTCAAAAGCGCAGCACTTGTGTTGTCATGCAGCTGCATTGTCACGTAATCCAGGACAGCTCTTATTGTGGCAACATGTGCTCTGATGTTGTTACCGCTGTTCATGTAATGTGGCTGGCTTCGGCAACACATTGTGGCTCATCTGCATGATTTCTGTTTTGAAGTCTACTTCTACTTAGTAAACGCCTCACGCGTGGGCAGTAGGCTGCTTTGTACTGCATGACAGCTGTTGATGCGGCCGCGGCAGTGTTGTCGCACATGGCCACATCCGTACATGATCCCCCACCTGCCCTTCTGTACAACATGTTCCATGCCTGCTGCTGTGCAGCAAGCACCTCAAGCGTGGGGAGGTGGCTGTGCTGCGTGCCGCGGGCCAGCAAGCAGCCAGCAGCCACGTGGGCATGCTGCGGCAAGCCAACACAGAGGCAGCACTGCTGGCACTGCAGAAGCAAGAGGACATGAGCTGTGAGTGTTCTCAGTTTGCTGGCTACATATCCTTTTTCACAGCCAGGTGCAGATGCTGTGGACGTGCCTTGCTTGCAGTGATGCTGTGCATGTGGCAGTGCTACAAGAAGCGTATATGAGCAATGCAGGCAATGCGATTTCAACCAAGGCCCTTGATCCGGATCCCTGCTGCTCAGGTGGAGGTGCCGCGGTGCACTATGTGCTTGTTGAATAACGCCCACAAGATGCGCTGTCATTTCATGCATCATGTTGGGGTTGCATACAAAAGCACAACTTACGTGCACATGTTATGGACACCATGTGTCATTGCTGTTGCTGCAGTGGGCTCAGATGCTAAGGCCCGCCAGGAGAAGCGGGCAGCAAAGCTTGCTCTGTCAGCTGCCAGTGCAGTTGAGCAGACTGAGCAGGCAGCACGCAGGGCACGTGCAGCTGCGCAGCGCTTGCGGGCACAGCAGATGGTGGCAGCTGTGGGGCCTGCGGGAGGGGTGTGGGGCTCGACCAACGCTGATGCTGCGCTGAAGCTGCCGCTGCGCGTTGCGCTTGTTGGCGACGTTGCAGTGGACAGGAAGAGCTCGCGATAGCAGCTTGTGCCACTGGCAGTGGGTTTTGAAGCTTTATCTGCGGCGATGTGACGTAACGCGATATTGCGGCGCTACAACTGTAACTCTGCTTGGCTCCTGTTGACTGTGTTCGGGCCCGGCCAGAAAATTTCTGTCCAAGCTTGAACCAGGCTAGCCATGCGACGGCACAGCACCTGCACAGACACATGGGCATGCCGGTGCACACACCCAAGATGTCATATAACACCGCCAGGCCCTGATCTCGAACTGTATGCCTTGGTTCAATCAGTGGCACTGTCTGGGCCAGACAGCCAGGATGTGGCACACAATGCGCGTTGCCGGCCCAGTGACAGCAGGTGCATCTCAAAAGCAATTGCATGCAACCGCTGCTTTGATCACATGAGGGCAACCCTCAGCATGCCGCACGTCTTGAAAACGTGCAAGAGCCACGTTGTTCACTCCACTCATGATCACTCAACTTACTCCACTCACGATCACGTGGCTCACTCCACACGATGTACTCACTTCAATCACTTTACTAATGATCATGGACTGCGAGGCACCCCACCTGCGCTCACGCATCCACCACTACCGCTGCATTGTTGACAAGAGGCACCAAAGAGGACATAGGGCACAGCCAGCTGTCAGGCTGAGACAGCAACGAGTCTGTAGCCGAATGCGCCTCACTCATGAGACTCAATCTGGGCCTGTCAGCAATGCTGACTGTGCTGCATGCAGCTTGAGGTGCTGCCACGTCAGCTGCACAGCTATTTACACCAGCCTGCTGTTCTGCCTGGTGCTGAAGCTGCATCTGACTAAGGCTCAGCAAGTTCAGCAGTTTCTGGATGCCGCCGGCTTCCGCCAACGCCCTCCTGCAGTCTGCCTCTGCTGCAAGGTTGCTGACTGCTGCTGCAGCATTAGCCACAACAGACTGTCTGCTGCTGTCCAGCAATGCAACCAGCGCTGCCACCCCTCCAGCGTAACAAACCACTCGCCTGCATTCATCATCAACTGCTGCTATCAACCCCAGGATAGTAGCTGACACCTCTTGCTCCCCTAGGCAGCTGCTGCCTGTCAGCGTCACCAAGGCAGCAACACCACCGTCAACCTCTGCAATTGCTTTTGAATAAACAGGGTCTGTTGCTAAGCTAGCCAGACATGCTGCTGCTCTATGAAATATCGTCACCACACCTGCTTCTGGTGCTGAGTTAGTGCCAGCCGGCAGCAGCAGCCGAACAAGGGCTGGCAGTCCCCCAGCAACTGCGAGTGCCTTACCAAACTCTGCATCTGCTGCTGCTGCTGCTGCCAAACTGTCCTGCACGATGTCAATTGCAAACTCAACAATCTGAACAGAGCTGCTGCCCAGCAGCTGCACCAGCAGCGAGGCCCCAGCTGCTTGCGCTATCAGCATCGTATTGCTGCTATCCACTGCAAGGTTGGCTAGTGCCCCTGCTGCATGCTGCTGCACTTCCAGGCTGTTGCTTTGCAGCAGTGACACCAGGGGGTGGATGCCACCAGCTGCAGCTACTGCTGCGTGAGTTGGCTCGTCGTAGGTCAGGTTCCAGAGGGCTGCATCGGCAACAGCAACACAGGATGCACACAGAGCGTCGTTAGCTACTCGAGCAAGTCCTCACTGCATGCGCCCACTGGCCAGGCTGCTGTTTGCAAGCTAGCCGCGGCATAGTCCATTACATTGCATTACATAACATGCTCCACTGGAGTGGCACTCAACCAGGAGTTGGAACTGCAACCAGGAATCGCTTGGCTCCTACAACCATGAGCCAATTGGCTCCCGTTGCAACAGGACTCATTCTGCAACTGCTCCTCACCTCCAGCAGCATGCGCCTGCACTGCAGAGCTGCCTGACTTTGCACACAGGTGGATCAAGCTGGGGATGCCTCCTGCTGCCACTACAGCCTCCCGACATTCCTTCTCAAATGCCAGAGCCCACACTACAGCTGCTGCAGTCTCCTGCATGCAGGCGCCACACAAGTACATGCTTTTGCGGTCATGGCATGTCAGTAGTTTTACAAAGTGCACTGTACCTGTGGCAACGCGCAACAGCAGGTGGATACATGACTGGCTGCTACGAGGCACTGCTTCTGCTGCCTCACTTCTGCAAAAAGGCACATTTGCAGAGCCGACTGTCTGCTGGTGAGTCACTGTGCAGCATGCTAGCAATTGCTTTGCCAGCATCACAAAAATCATCCACATCAACTTATGAGGCTGAAACTTCTGAACTGTTATGGTTTGGGACCACAGGGGCCTGTCTAACAGCAGCAGCCGCTTGCCAGGGGCACTAGTCAGTACTGACCTGCGTCTCCTCATTCCTGCTGGAGAGCAGCTGCACCAGCCTGGACACGCCCCCTGCATCAGCAATTGCTCGTCTGTTGCTGCTGTCTGCTGCCAGCATGCCCAGAGCAGCCGCGGCTTGCAGCTGCAGTGCAGGCATACCAGATGCAAGGCAGAATGCACTGCAATTAGGCACCGCGATTTGGCGGGTGTACAAGTGCGAGCCACAAACACAAAGCTCGCTGTAGATAGTGATGTTTGCAGAGACACCTCCACACTTACTCTACTATAAGTGACTCTACTATCTTGCTGTATCTTGCTGGCACCAGCTGCAGTCTGCTGTCAGCAGTTGTTTGGTGGCCAGCTGGAAGTGCACAATCATCTGTCTCAGTCTCAGTGCCTGCTGACATGCTTGTAGTGCTGAGTGTATGCCTTCGCTGTGAGCGACGTGATGGACTCATTATAGTATTCACTCGAATACTATGTCGCTATGATCCTGAAGCTTACTGCAGCATACAGCGCACCTGCAGTGCCTGAGCAGCAAGCCCGCCATTGGCGTGACTGAGCTGCTGCAGCAGCAATAGTATGCCACCTGCTATGGCCCCCCTGTTCTCCTCGTCGACTGCAAGCTTCTTCAAAGCAGCTGTAGTGTTTATCTGGAGAGCAAGTAGCTCGTCGTGGCTTCTGTCGCATACTCCGTCCTGTCCTCCAAGACAGCCATCCTGGGCGGGCGCTCGCAGTGACGCATTTGGCGCCATGGCGTTATGCAAGGCAGTTATTGGATACTATTTTAAACTCCTTGTCTCGAAAAAAGTCAGCTTTTACGTGTTTAACCCGGCTGCTTCTCGTTCGTAGTAGTGCTGGCCTCTTGTGCGCGCGCTTGCCTTCTGGCATGCATGGAAGGATGGCGTAGCCACGTTGACAACAAATAAATACTGTAAACAATCTACCTGACAGTTGTTTTAGTGCACAAGCTGCTGCCATGTTTACGACGTGTCAGCTGTGCTGCAGCGCGCTGACGCAGCACTGTTGCCAACAGTTGAAGCACACATTCGCCTGCAGTCGTTTGCAGTGGAGTGTATAGTGCATCAAATCATCATTCACAGATTACTCGTACTCCGACATGCCACCACAGCTCCCTACTGAGTAAAGCGCTGCCAGCTCAGCCTTCAGACATGCCCACTGCCAGCACCCTGTGGCTGCTAGAGTAGCACCCACCCAGTGCGGCAGGCTGGCGCATTACACTGTAATTAAGTTAATGCCAGCAAACCAACACAGCTTAGCAGTTGGGTGTTACAAGCACGGCATGAGCAAACACGGGCATAGTAATTTGAGATTATAAACACACCGCAGGCGCCATGCTGCTTGCCTCGAAACTGGCAGCTGCTGTCACAGCACGCAACAGGTGATGATCTGTATACACCAAGCTGCAGCGGTGTTAGTTACCCAGTCAGACAGATTTGGAGAATGACACAAGCAGTCAAGTCACAAGCAACCCAGCCCAGCATGCTCTTGTAGAGGTGACAACTCCCAGCTACTGATTGCAAATGCAACATGTTGAGTGCAAATGCAAACATGTTGAGTGCGTACACCACACAGACAGCCGCTGATGCAGCACAATCAGCTAGTATCATAGTTGCGTCTGGTCACAATGATCGCAGTCATATGACTGGATGCAGGCACCAGCGGCACATGCCAACAGGGGCAGCTGCAAGCCCTGTCACTGACAGCCTGGCCGGCTGCCACCCAAGCTTGATGGCAACTTCTGTGTGCACAGCACGCACAGAGCGCTGCGCTTGTCATATGCACCCTGATATGTCCCACACACAGTCTGTGGTCTATTGTCATGTGGAAGGCCGACAGCACTCTACTCTACAGCACTCTACTTTGAGCCGTTACATCACGCATGTGCACCCTACACATGCTGATACCATGCGTTTTAAAAGGGCCAGGCCCTTTTTGTGTTCTGGTGCGCCAACGCGTGGTATTGAGTTGCTGATGCGTGTTCGAATGGGCTGTCTTTGTGTGCATGAGCGTACCAGTCGTTATGGCGGCAGCAGAGCTGATTCTAACACAGCATGTCCTGCTTGTGGTCAGGGTGTTGAGTCTTTGTCACATCTGATGTTTGATTGTCCCGCTACTTCTGCTCAGAGGGATACTATGCTTGATGAAATTCGGTCTGTTTTGCGTGATGTTGCTGGCGGCGCTGAAAAATTGCGCAATGTGTTGTCGTTGAGTGATGCATCCACTAAGTTGTTGCGTTTTGTTTCTGATGATATTTGGGGTAGTAGGGGGGTGTGCCGAGTGATATCTAGGAGCATTGCT
The DNA here is from genome assembly GCA_902809745.2 of Tetradesmus lagerheimii. Classification (NCBI taxonomy): domain Eukaryota; kingdom Viridiplantae; phylum Chlorophyta; class Chlorophyceae; order Sphaeropleales; family Scenedesmaceae; genus Tetradesmus; species Tetradesmus lagerheimii. The sequence continues at coordinate 93,102 of CADDIJ020000263.1, forward strand.
GAGTATCTTGTCCAAGCTTGGGATGTGCGTAATAATTGCAAACACAATGGAGCAGTGCTCCCTCTTTTTTCCGCTCCTGAGGGGCGCGGGGCCGATGGCGTTGATGCTATGGCTTAATGGGTAACATGATGATGATGATGATGTGGAAGGCCGAGCACGGTAACACCATCAGAATGTAGATAGAGCAGCTGACGCTGTCGCAAAAATAATAAAATTTCACGCAGATGAGCAAAGTGGAAGCAGCAAGTGCACAACGTTGTGGTGTGCACACCAAACTGCAGCGTCAGCATGCTTTGGGGATGCCCAACAATGCCGCGCCACCAACTCTGCGTAAGTCAAACAAACCCTTAGGAAGCCACTCTGTACAATGACGGCGGACGTGCTGACAGCTGCAGGTGCACTTTGGTGCATTGTTTTTAAAGTGAAGTGAGCATACAATCGTCAATATGCCTGCTGTTGAAAAAGTGGCCATGCACAGGGCAGGGTCAGCGTAAAAACCACCAGCACCATACAACACCCTGTCATACTGACACCGCCCATGAAGTAACTGTGCAACTCTGCTGTCAGGAGCTGCCAGCGCTGGCTCCATAGTTTTAAGCCAAATCCATCCAATGTTCAGCAACCAAAGCATACATATACACACCCACACACACTGTACAATGCCATTGTTCTGCTGGCAGCAGGGCCTGGCTTGTCAAATGTCAGGCACCAATCGCATTCCACACCACATCCGCGTCTATACACTGCACCAGGTGAATGCTTGCATCATTGCATATGGCATGCACACTTTGCAGACGAAGCTGCTGCACGCTGCTGCACGCTTACATGCCGCGTGGGGGCGTGGTGGCAGGGCGAGGGTTCTGGGCAGGGCGTGTGGTCACCACTTGGCCGGAGACAGTAGATGTCAGGCCAGCTGGACGGGCAATTGCCTGAGCAGACTTCTGACCAGTTCGAGTGGCCTGCTGCGTTGCAACAAGTGCACTTCCTCCACGGTTAGCAGCCTGCACAGCCTGCGTGATGCCTGCAGAGGCTGTGTTTCCAGAGGCAGTGGGACGGCTGGGACGGGCAGCGCCGCGGTTGTTCTGCATGAGGTGCCTTCCGGTGTTGCGGGCGGGGGTGGTGGCGCGTACAGCAGCGTTGGCGGTGGTGGTGGAGGGTCCGGCGGGGCGGGCAATCAACTGCAGTGATTGTGGAGAGAGGGTGAAGTTGCAGCAGAACAGATGTTTGTGTTGGGGTGCAGAGATTTTTTTGAGTATCAAGTGCATGGCATGGAAGTTGGCGTTGTGTTGTGTAGCAGGTCACGCAGAACGTGGCAGCCGTGGGGGGGGCTTAGCTGGCAGCAGTGAGCGTCAAGTCACTTGAGAATTCTGATGTGAATACAGCAACCGATGTAGAGCATGCTCTGTTGGGCAGACGCAGCAGTGTGCATGCACAGATGCACTGCCATGCACAGTACCAGGGTGTAACCATCTGTTGGGCCGGCTGCAGCATTTGTAGTTGTGCGCGACAGACAAGTCTTATGAGCAGCAGCAGCAGCACTTGAAGCGCTGGTGCTGCCAGCACTGGCATGACATCCAATCAAGGGCAAGCACTCAGCACAACTGGCAGGCAGTGCACGTGTGCGAGCTCATCGTCTGGCCTCACCGTGGCAGCGACGGTTCCTGTGGTTGTTGCGGCCTTGGTGTTGGCTGTGGAGCCTCCGCCCCTCTGGGCGGTCTTCACAGTCTGCTTGATGGCTTGACCTGTGCCAGCCTGGGACCTTGTGCTTGCTCCAACGCGGGAGTTCTGCAGGAGCTTCCTGTTGTTGACGTCTGCAGGCGAGGTTAATGCGTGGCAGCAGGCATGCAGGGAAACAGGCAGGCAGACAGGCAGGCAGAGTGAATGAGACTGAAGCCATCTGCAGAGGGTAGGGTGGCTGTGAAGGCGCGAATACCACCTAACAAATGCTACAATGGTTTCTGATTGCTGTGATGGCGATCTTGCGGTCACAAGCCGTCGCATGCACGATCTAGAACGGGCACCGGGCTGCAGGTGACCACGGAGCTGGTGACCGCGGACACTGCTGCGCATGCACAGCATCCGAACAGCTGCTGTTCCATTGAAACAATAGTATTTGTGCTAAACTGTATAGTGCTGAGTGAAGAGCCGTTGTGGCTGCGCCAACACTGAGCACAGGCGTCTATCGGTAACACGACAACCACGTCGGCACCAGCGACCTCACCTTCATCGGCTGCATACGCGACGGCCACAAACAAAACCATCATGGCGATGGGGATAGTCTGTGCGCGAGCCATGGTGATGTCCCGCGAATCAATGGCTGTCACTGGACGTACGTGGAGCAGCAAGCAAGCACTGAGATTATGACAGCTGACCTTTGCGCAACAAACGGCACGGTAATGGAGAAATCAAATGTACTCATCAGCATATATCGAGCCGTTGCTGCGTGTGCAGGATCACAGTGTCGCCTGGCTCTAAAACCCGACTTTCGCTTTTGGACGCGTTCTGCAGGCTGTTGGCGCGGTTGCAGCTTTATCTGCTGCAGAGTTTTGTTTTGGGATCCAGCTAATATTTTCAGGGGGTCGAAGGCTGGTTTCTGCAGGGTAAATCCCTTACCTCATTCTTCTCAAACCCCCAAGTACACTGCGAAAGCTTCATCGTACGCAACAGAACAGTTGACATATATAAACATCGCATGCCTTGGACCTTTTTGCGTGTACGACGCGCCGGTGTGTCCGATCCCGCTGGATGGGACGCAATGTCGCACACAGGGTGCAGCACACATAGCTCACCAGCACTATCCACGTGAATACATAGCTAGACTTGAGGCAGCATGCGTGGTTGGCGTGCAGGGCGCAACACCTGCAGCGCATGCGGTGCACTGGCAGGCGGTTGCACCAGCAGCTGGTGAGCTACCGTAGGTGGCAGCTGATGGCATGTTGTCCACGCTGCCTGCAGCCTGCACGCTGGACCGCAGGCTGTGAGTGCGACAGTTCAACGGTTTTAGTGGGGAACCTTCAATCTATAGTGCGTGACCACAAACATTTGAGCCTGCAGAGCCACTCGGTGCCTACAAAAGCAGCAGCCTGCTGAAAGTGACTCTCACATAGCCAACAAGCAACCGGAGACACCCGACCCCTTCATGCAGTGCCTATCTTCACATTTCTGCGGCTGCTGCTATGATGCATCACAATAAAACCGCAGATAACATGCCAGCCAGATGCTTGTACCATCTTTGCGTCGGCTGAAATCCGCCAGTGACACTTGCACAACAACCGTGCGCATACTGGCGAATCAGATCTGCAGAGTCACACACGACCTGGTGATGCGCTGCTAGCAGCAGCGCCACCACCAGCAGCAGAAGCAGCTGCAGAGACCGCACTGGCAGCTGCACTTCTGCTACTGCCAAGCGCCGCTGTATCATGGTGCATCATGCTTGTCAGATCATGCCTGTTCTGCAGAAGCACCTCCTGGTGGTCCATGATGTGGTCCGATGTATGGTGCGTCATGTGTGTGAGGGACCCAAAAACCAGCAGGTGCAGCACCACCAGATATGCAAAGGTGAGCAGCCGTGCAGCACCCGACTGGTAGACCAGGCTGCCTACGCTGTACATGGCTTTGTCGGCCACGCTCATCTGCTTGCGCTTCTGCTCCCGCTGCTGGCCCTGCATGACGTAACAGCAGCAGCAGCAGCAGTGCGGCAGGCAACTGTTGGGCGGGCCAGTGGTGCTCAGTGAGGCGCTTTGCAGGTGGTATATTGCCCAAAACAACAGCAGCAGCAGTCGCCAGGGCTTTGTGCAACACTGCGCGACTGCGTCAGCATGCTGCTACCAGCGCCACAGCTGCTGCTGGCATCACCGTGATAGGAGACCTACTCACATCAAATGCTGCTTGTGGTGGCATGTACTGCCCCAGGTGGCATGTTGCACTGCACTAAACTCAGCCACCATGCCCTGCAGCATCCACATGCACCTACGCCTGCCACCAGTCATTTCCAATCCTTTGCTTACCTGAAATTCTTTGAAGGGGTCTATGCTCGCATCGTACAGTTGGCTGTACTTGCCCACAACATCCCCTCCTCCGCTCTCTACATCTCCCTTGCCCCCCACAATGCTGCGTGCAGCTGCAGCCTGCTGCCGATACCCTCCCACATATCTCAGCCGCTCCACTAAAGCCACATTATCTGCTCGCGCAGCAGCCAACTCATGCTGCGCTGTCTGCAGCTCCCCTCGCGTTGCTGCGAGCTGCAGCTCTAGCTCCTGTACTCGCTGCTTGAGCCTGTCCCGTTGCCCGACTAGCACGCGCAGCATATGGCTGTCGCTGCTGCCACTGCCATCGTCATCTGCAGATACCAGAGGGCCAGACAGACTGCCGCTGCCTGCAGGCAGTAGACCTGACGCTGCTGCTGCTGCTGCTGCTGCGCTGCCTGGTGTAGCTCCTGCAGCAGCAGCTGCTGCTGCTGTCAGGCCTGTTGAGCCTTGGCGCACTGCTAGCAGGTCATCTTCCAAGCGTCTGATCAGGTCTGACTTCTGCTGCAGCTGCTCCTGGAGCTCAGATAGCTGCAGACAACGGGGCACACACACACGTGCAGCAGGAGAGGAGATTAGTCGAGCTTGGATGCGGATTTGCATGCGATGCTTCAATGTTGGGGAGTCCTCAGCGTGCATGATCGCTGCGCAGAGCAACTCCCACTGCTATGCACACCTGCTGCCAATACTTCAAATGCACACGCATGTCCGTCAGCTTGCAATCATTGCAAGCTGCTGGCAGCCGCTGCTCACCCACCTGTTCACGTGCAGCTGCCAGCTCCTGGCTAGCCTCTGCCATGGCTAGCTTGGCCATTGTCAGCTCATGCTCCAACTTGCGGCTCTTGGCAAGCAGCAGACCCTCCAGGTTCATCAGCCCACCGCTACCAGCAGCAGCAGCAGCAGAGCTAGCAGCACTGGCACCCAAACCTGCTGCTTCACTTCCAGCAGCAGCAGCAGCAGCTGCGGATCCTGGTTGTGGGCTGAACAGCTGCAGCTCTTCTACACTGCCATAGCCGATTGCCTGCAGCGCCCGTACCTGCTGCTGCAGCTCCTGCATCTGCAGCACTGTAGGCCTTGCATGCAGCTCCCGTTGGAGCTGCCCTGCTGCCTGCTGCTGCTGTTCAAGCTGTTCCTGCAAGGTGTTATAACGCTCCTCCCACTGCGCTGCTGTGTCATGTAGTGCCTGACGCGCTGCTGCAAGGTCCTGACGTAGCCGGGAAGCGACCTCGCGTTGGCTATTGAGCTCTTGCCGCAACGTGTCTTCTATGCTGCTGCTGGCGGCCTGCCGGAGCAGCAGCACAGTGCAGATGCAAGTCAACCGAGTGTGGCTGACACTGATGGCAGGCGCAGGATGTGCAGCCATGACTGTTTGCGCACATGCAGCAGCTGTGCAAACACATGTAAATGGCAGCTGGCGCAGAACAGCTAGATGCAGCCACGGCTGCAGCGGAACAGCCGCTGCTCACCGATTAGACAGCCTGTAAGTGCATCACCCTGCAACAACTGTCCTGGAGGCAGGAGGGACAGCCAATCGTACGTGCTTTCATGACAAGTGCCCGGTGCTCTTTGCAATCTATGTGCAGCAACGGCAGTCGCTTAACTGTCTGCATGTATCACGCACTTACTTGGGTGCTGCTTGCTGCTGCTGCTGCTGCCTGGCTCCTGCTGGCTTCTAGCTTAGCCTTCAAGTTGCCCTTTTCTGCCTCCAGTGACATAAGCCGCGCCTGCACTGCTTCCAGCTCAGCAGCAGCAAGCTCGACCTCTTCCTGGCAGCAGCAACGCAGCAGAAGCAGCAGGAATCAGAAGTCTTGCTGTGTAGGTGGCTGCCTGTGCAGCTCACAGTATAGGCGTTCTGGCGGAGTGTGTACGCAGCAGATCTGGACAGGTGGTGATGCATGCATTCAGCCAGCCAATAAGGCAGCGCTGCCGAAGAGATGCTGCAACATTGTGTGTTACATCAGTATACATACACCCTTCTTCTTCGCACCTGGCGCCCTGCTGCTGCCTCCTCCCGCGTTGACTGCAGCTCAAACAGCTGGTTCTGCGCTGCTGCATACAGCCGCTGCATGGCCTCCAAGCTGGACTGTGCGGAGCCAAGCATGTCTGAGAGCTCAGCCTCACGTGCCTGCGTTGAGCAACAAGCCGGCACAACACGTGTCGCAGTTTGTGGTCGGATCATGTTCCTGCACTGCCTGATGAACACACCAGCTGCCCGCCGCCCATGTGCAGGCATAAACTCGAACATACAAGTCACTTACATGCACACATGCAGATGCCAACATGCCACGCAGCACAAGCATGCTGCGGAGCGTTGTCATGCTGCTGCCGTGTTTCAGTGTCAGCACACCTGCATGCGCTGCAGTACAGCTGCATCTGCTTCTGCTGCTGCCTGCTTGCGTGCATCACTCAGCTCCTCATCTTTTGCCTGCAGGGCAGCAGTAAGCTCACGTACGGCCTCCTCCTGCAAGCAGCAGCGCAGACACCGGCAGCACACGACAGCACAGACAGAACTTCAACTGCTTGTGCACCGCTGGCTGTTGCTGCTATGGTGTTTAGGCTCATCCTTCCGTCCTGCAGCATTAAACCCTCATGTGGCCTCCTGCTGCAAGCACAGCAACGGACAGCAGCAAGTACACGTTCATTTGCGCGTTCTGGTAGTTAATTTGCGCCTAGCAACTGTCAGTCAATGGTTGGGTGACCAAGCCATGCTCCTGCAAAGGTTCACAGGCTCATATAATATGTATGCAAGTTGTGCAGCCATTCTGGCAGCCGCCTGTTGCTTGACCGTATTGCGTGCAGCTGCTGTACAGACCTGCTTGCGGATGGTGAGGTCCTGGTTCTTGATAGCTTTGCTCTCCGCCTTATACTCTGCCAGCTCACTGCTAACCTTCTGCACCTGCAGGAGGGACAAGAACAAGCAGCGCAGCAGCAGCCAAATACAGCCAAGGCAGCGCAGCAGATGTGCAGCGCTAAGCCCAACAGCACAGTGCAGCAGAGGCCAGCTACTTGTTGTGCACCAAACAGTATACAGCACTGATGCTTGATCACCAGATCTCGGCATTTGGTCAACAACGGTCAACAGCTCAAGGCGCACACTGCAGCTGCACTTCACTTTGCCTGCAGGCCACATGGGCGCGTCAGCTGCAGCAGGCACGCAAGCAAGGCACGGCATCGCGCACAGGGGCACGCAGCGCACACAACTTGCCTGGGCTGTGAGCTGGGACAGCTGGGCTTCATTGTCCAAGGCCACTGCTAATGCCTGGGCAGGGTCGGGAGCCTGCAGGAACCATGTGGGGTAGAAATAACACCGTCAGATGCAAGTGCTTGCTATCAACGCCTGGGTTGGTGAGCACCGCAGCACTTGTGGCATCACAAATTGACCAGTTGCACAGAGGCATCACAAATTGACCAGTTGCACAGAGGCATGCTTTCCATGTAATACGACAAAACAAAGTCAGTTCATCATCAAGACCTCATGGTCTGCTTTTGCAGTGCAGTATTGTACAGGGTTCGAGCCACTGGCAACATGGCCAGTGACCTCATCCAAAAACCTGCACCCTGTTGTTGTGTGCTTCTGATGGCGAGTATTTGTTGATTCTGTCCGTGTTCACAGGATTGAAGCCTGATGAAGGGTGAAGAGCCCGAAACGCGTCGCTTTCCATGTAATACGACAAAACAGAGTCAACAATAGTCTGAACTTGTCTCAACAGTAGCTGTAGCCAGTCGCATTACGCTATTGCTTTTCAAATTGCTGACCAGTTGCACAGAGGCATGTTGAGCAGAGTGTGCGCGCGCTTGCCACACTGTTTGTTGTGGCGGTCGCTCATTGTCAGCGGCACGAGTTGCTGCACATGCACATGCTGCTGCCGTTCCAGCACGCAACAGGTGCTACCTAAGCTGACACCGCTGTTGCTGCAGCTGGCGGCTGTCAGAAAACCGCACAGCAGGCATACACCACCTTTCTGCGTCTGTTTGTAGATAGCTGCTGTTACAAGCCTGCTCACCTCGAACAGCTGCTCATACAGGTCCAAAAAGGCACTCTCTCCATGCTTTGCCCTGCGTGTCAGTGCATCTATCTCGTCCTGGTACTGCCGCAGTAGGTTGCCTGCTGCTGTGCTGCTCTCTGCTGCTGATGTGGCTGCTGCGCTGCTGCGTTTGAACTCCCGTGTGGCATCTGCAAGCTTCTTGCGGTTTGCTGTTGACTGCTCCTGCAAGCTGGCCACCTTGAGGCCAATCTGCATTAAAAAAGGAGCATGCGCAAGCATGAAAGGCTGAATTGAAAGGAGTTGTGTGATCATTGCTGCGCGCCACTTCAGCATTATGCAACGGGCGACGTGTCAACAGCTGTTGACCAACAGCAAGCAACTGCTGCATCAAGCTTTGCAGCGACAGAAGCTGCTGATGGGACAACCCTTTTGCGGCCTTGATTGTATGGAACACAGTATCAGGGTGGACTACTGGCAAGCACCCAAGTCAGATCGACAGAGCGAATCTGTGTTGTCAACAACTGTCACTGCACCACAACTGCTGCTGTGCAACCGCTTCGAATGTCTGCAAGCCCCACCTCATCCAGTTTGGACCGCCTGCCATCCAGGTCGAAATCTTTCCAGTAGCTATACACAGAGGATAGCGAGAAGGCTATGTCTGGCACATGGGGTTCAACTGCAACAGCCATTGCCACGTCTACTCCTGCTGCTTGCTGCTGCAGTGAGCAGTCACTGCTGGGCGGTCACCACAGCAGTGCTCAGCAGGCCACATTCAAGCTCGAGGCCCCTAGTCATAGAACGGCAGGCTGTGCAACTGCTGAAGGCGACAACATGCCTGGCGCTGTGCTTTCCTGTGAAGGCAACAGATGTGTAGATGAGGGGCGAGTAACCTGTTCGCAAATGGTGCAGCAATGGGTTTGACAGCACGTGTATGATAATTTTACCAGTCGTAAGTGCAGGATCATGGATGGCAGACGGGTAGCCTGGACACGAAGAGCAGTACCGAACAAGCAGGATCAAGGCCCTGTTCAGGGTCCTGAGGAGCGTTCAAAACATGGCACGTGGCATCTGACAAGCACATGACGCATCCAACAACAAACATCTTGTGAACGCTACTTCATCAGCGCAGCCCAGTGCACTGTGTTTGCTCGTGCCTGACTGGTGTGTGCTGCAACTGGTATGTAGTGCCTGTCCCCGTGTACGGCCAATACATTCAGCCAACGTTCCAATTATATACGTTTCAACCGTCTGCAACGACGCTTGACTACAGGGCTTGCGTGCAGTAACCATACACACTGCATCAGTAGTCTCTGGACGTCTGAGGATGGCTGCTGAGCGGTGATCTCGCGATCAAGACAGTTTACATACATCAAAGACGTTCAAACGACGTTGACGTAGCAGATAGCCAAGCAACAAGACATGAGGGGTGTGCAGTCATGTGCCAGCCTGCTGGGTCGGGTGCTAGCACAAAGCGCAGCTGGGGGCGCATCGCTGCAGGTGGCTCGGGCAATCTGCTGTAGTGCCAGCCTGCTGGCAACCCAACAGCTACCAAAGCCTTGGGCAGCCCAGGTCCAGTGTCAAGCAGCGGCAAGCAGCGGTGGGTGACGCTGGAGCAATGCATCTGCAACTTTGGCGGCTATGGTGCCATGCAGAGGTGGCCTTGCTTTGAAACTAGCTCATCTAGATGCACTGAATGTGTTACAGCTTCACCAGGAGTGCCCATGTCCTGTCTTGTTCCAAGCGCCTAGTTTCGGCAGTTGCTTGCTGTTGCCATAAAATTAACAGCTGCACACCCTCGCACACATAGCTCTGTTGACGATGCTTGTCTCACAAACGCAGGGAGCAGAGCAAGCAGCAGCTGGTGGGGCAGTCCAATTGGGTGCAGCATACACACCAGCTCAGGTAAGAGCCAGCTTGTAGTGTCCGACCAGGCTTCACAGCTTCACAGCTGGCCACCGCCCTGTCAGCAGCACAGACACTCTGCATCTCACTCTGCCTGGAAGCACAAGCTCTCCTGCCAGGCTTCAGAGACTCCAGGCTGGCTAGGCTGGTCTTGCGACATGCCACATGCATGCCACGTCTCTGTCAGCAGCACAGGCACTAAGCTTCTGGCGATGTTATTTGTCGATCTTGCATGCAAGTGTGCAAGTAGGGACGCAAGCTGCCTGGCAGTTATATGCCTGTGTGCAGCATGCAATGTTGCACAATCCTCCTGCAATGCTGCAGTTTGTTTGCTGGTTGCTGGCTGAAGCATGGGCGGTGTGGCCTAGCAGCACCTTGTCTACGACACTGTGTTTGAGCAGACCTCTGTGACAGCAGGTGTTGTGTGATGCTTGAGCAGCAGTGTTCAAACAGCAGCTGAGCACTGACACCGGAATTGACGCACACACGCACACAGAGCAAGCATGCGTTCACAGGTCACAGCACCTGGACCAAGGAAGGCGACATACCAGCAGGTTAGGTGCTGCATGAGGTGCTAGCATTCATCCTATGCTGCTGCTGCTGTTGTTGGCGCAGCTTCTCTTGCTGGCAAGGACTACTATGATGTGCTGGGAGTGCCGCGCTCAGCCAGTGACCAGGAGATCAAAAAGGCCTACTACAAGCTTGCGAAACAATACCACCCAGACACAAACAAGGTGCGCAGCGAGGAAGGGGCTAGGGGCGCAGTGTGCAGTGCACCGCATGCAGCAGCAGCAACCACAGCAGCAGCAGCAGATGGAAATAAGATGCGCAGCATTAGCGGGTGCAGCAGTCAAGCATGGCGCGGAGTGTACCTGGCACATGCAGCAGCAGCAGCAGTAACACCTGGTGCATTGCGCAGCGCTGCAATGGCTGCCCATCAGCTGTGTCCAGCCCGGTGCTGTGGCAGAACAGTTGCCACAATCGAATCTGCACCTATCTGATATCGGGCTTGCTACAGTGGTGTTGTAGCCAAGCTGTTGCTGTCACTGCACACGCTTCTCTTATATCTGATATACTACCCCCCCCCTCTACTTGTCACTTTGTTGTTGTCCGGTATTCTTCCACATGTCCCGCAGGATGACCCCGAGGCAGCCAAAGTGTTCCAGGAGGTTTCAAAAGCATACGAAACCCTGCGAGACCCCGAAAAGCGCCGCATGTACGATCACCTGGGGCGAGATGGCATGGACAGAATGGAGCAGGAGGGAGGGGGGCCGGGCGGCGCCTCAGGCTTTGGAGGTTTTGGGGGCTATGGTTTTGGCAGCGGCGGCGGCGGCGCGCCCTTTTCGACGCAGGACATTTTCGAGCAGTTTTTCCGGAACGATCCAGGGTTTGGGTCGTTTTTCAGCGGCAACATGTTTGTGGAGAGCAGCATGCGGTTGAGCTTTATGGTGAGTCGTGGTGCTGCAGTGTCTGCGGTCCCTTGTTGTTTTGAAGTGCGGAGTGTTGGTGCTGCTGCACATTTGCCTGGCCTGTTGCCTGTTGCTTTACCTAATGGTGCACTGTTGCTGCCGCGCGAATGCTGTAGCTGATCATGCTCTGTTGGTGTGGCGTATGACCGAGAGGACATTTGTTCGATGCCAGCGCACACCAAGAGTTCTGCTGCTGATGGTCCTTGCTGTGTTGCTGCACGCTGCGCTGCTGCGCCATTGACATACACCATGCGTGATGCTGCTACGCCTGTGCATGCAGGAAGCAGCAAAGGGCACACGCAAGCGCGTGGACCTATCGCGGGTGCTGGGCATGCAGATACCGCCAGTGGATGTGGACATTCCTGCAGGCGTGGATTCAGGGCAGCAGATACAGGTGCGCTGCAGCACCAAGCGCTATGATTGCATATGATCATACAAGGCATCCAATTGTGAGCTGTAGCCCGCCCAGAGCAGCACCGATAAGGATATAAGCTGCAGCAGCTACTGCAAGTGTCTAGATTCAGCATACACGTGGCACCCGCCTCAGGTCACATGCGGTACCGGCAGCACCTGCAGGCGGTGGAGAAGCAGCGAGCAACGTATCCGCAGCTTGCGGCAGCTGCAACACATATGCCATCTCATACCGTCGCACACTAAGTAGCACATGCTGCCCCAAGTCAGTGCCCGTTCTTTATCTGGCTCTGTCTGGTGCTCGCAGGTTGCTGCACCACTGGTGGAGAAGCAGCGAGTGAATGTGCTGTTTAGGATCGAGGTAGAGCCGCACCCGCAGTTCCAGCGGCAGGGCTTGGACATCATTTACACCACAACGCTGCGGCTGGCAGAAGCACTCATGGGCACGTGAGTTGTGTGTGATGTTGCTGTTGGATGCTGCTATATGGTGCTGCTTTTTGGTGTTGCTTGATATTAAAGATAGTGAAGCAATAGCTGTGGCACATGTGCAACCAAGGTAGAGCGCTTGCTGTCCTGTGTGACGTCATGTCTGTGACGGTCACAGCTTGTTTTTGAGATGCATCGGTGCTGCTTCACTTTGGTGAGATTGCAGCTGAATGCAGCAATTCTGAACATATATCTTGGGTGCTGGGCGCCTCCTGGTATTGGGCGTGTGACACATTCTAAAGGTGAGGCAGCGCCTCCGGCTCCCAGCAGCTGGGTTCGCTCAAATGCATCGTGTGAGGCCAGCCGGTTAGACTCTGCTCCCCCAGGTACCCCCCTGCCCTATGTATCTTGTTATATCTTGCTGCATGTCTTGCTTCTGCAACTCCGCTGCTGCAGGCGGCTGCAGGTGCCCACCATAGATGGCAGTGTGGAGCTGACTGTGCCGCAGCTGACGTTGAACGGGGAGGTGCTGCGCATGCGGGGCAAGGGCATTGCAGACCCGCGCGGCAGGGGCAGGGGAGACCAGCTGGTCAACATCAGGTGGGCCGTCAGCTGCTGAGAATGTCTAGGGCAGTGGCACATTTGAAGTGCCAGGCATGCATGCACAGCAGATAAGGATGACATGTCGCAGGTTGTTTACCACTGTCCACTGCACATCCCATGACCCCGCAGCTGACCGCAAGCAGCAGTGACAACCTACCCATGACCTACAACTGGAAGCATTTGTAATAGTCAACGTGTGCTGTGTTGCAGGGTGATCAAGCCTGGCAAGTTGACGGAGCGGCAACGGCAGTTGCTGCAGGAGTTTGATGAAGAGGAGCAGGGCACCAGCAGCAAGGCCAAGAGCTGGTTCGGCTGAGCCGCGGCTGCCAGCCAACCTGTGGCCTCTCGCGTCCCTGCATTGCTGCAGCAATGCTGCATAGCTGCAGGCTGCAGCCCCTGCAACTGCAGGGGCAGTCAGTTGGCAGGAGGAGCAGATGGCTGTGGCAGACTCAAGAGGGCAACAGGGCTGCCAACTGGGCTGGACGTAGCGCAGAGGGGTAGCGTTCAACTACTCCCTGTCAGATGGAGGAGACACCATTGAAGCAGCAGGTTGTGCTGTGAAAATCAGCAGCACTCGAGCACTGCCCGCTGGACGAGCATGCCTGGGCTCAGTCTGTACAGCACGTCCGACGTGATGTCATAGCAGTGCGATGCGCACAAGTTCAGATGCTGGTTGGCAGAAATGTCTGACGCCACAATATGAAATGCTCGAGATCTCGTCGTGCTGCGCTGTACTAACTTCGCTCTGCTTGCCAGAGGTGCCATGATGGCTGCACCACAGTCACAGCGAATGTAGCTGCTGTTTGGACTAGCTTCCACAGTCAGGTGTAAAAGTACGGGTGCCGAATCCACGTCCGTTGCAACCTGGATTACGCTTATTGCTTGAGCAGGAGACGCAGGCGCTGAGCAACGCAGCACCAGCATGACCCGCCAAAGTCCGTGGGTTCTGACGGAACACGAGCGATATGCCATGACTCACCTTAAGCATGAAACACACTGCAAAAATCATACAAATGCAGGCATGAGCTGCCTTGAGGCGTGTGCTGGTAATCCCCCAAACAACATATCAGACTGTCATAGTCATGATGGGTGCGTTCACCACCTAAGAAAGGCTGCTTCGTGCTGATACGTAATTTTAGTATATGTTTTCAAGACCTGCGACCAAGCCAGAGCACAGATTTGTATCGACTATCGGATACGTCTCACAGCTTCTTTTCCGGCTTATGAACGACAGGCCTCGAATGTAAGCTTAAACAGCGCATGATCAGGAAAGGTGGTCATGCAGGGGCTTGACCGACGCCTCCTGGTGGCTCTGCTGCTGCTGTGCAGCCTGAGCAGCAGCTTGCCGAAGGTCCAGGGCATCGCACAGGCAGTGAAAACAGAGTGTGGCCCGAACTGTGCACTCATCAGCACGGATGGCACTGATCCCACGGCGCCCCCGTTCTTCCTGATGGCTGTGTTGAACGACAGCATCAGTGACATTGTTCTTACTGCCCCCAGATACCAGGCAAGCTGTAGATCGAATTGGCTCAGCTTGCTTGAATTGCATAAATCTTTGACCGAGTTTGGTGTTTGCAAGCAGCCACGCCCTGAGTTCAGCGTGAGATCAGTGCTGGAGCAGGTGCTCAGCATGCTTGACCAAGTTGCTGCTGCTGTGTGTACGTTGCCCAACAGTCTGCAATCAGCGCTATGATCTGCGATTTGTTCCTAGTAGGGCCCAAGAACTTGACATCAGATCAGGATCACTGGTATTACTGTATGTCAGTGGGTCAGCTCCACGGTATGTGCGCTGGTGCAGCAGTTCTGCCTTGTGCTTGCACACGACACCTCATCACCACATCTCATGCTGCTGCTCTGATGTGTGCGGCCTTTGCTTCTTCTGCTGCTTGCTGCTGCTGCAGCTGAAACCGTTAGCCTGGGCGCTGTATGGGCCCGGCAATCTGTACGTGCTGCGTCGCAACTTGACGATTCACAGCACATACAAGCCGTTGGGGCTCATGGATTTCCAGCTGCTGGAGCGAAAGGTGCTCTTGGAAGCAGGAGTGACTGTTACCTTCAACAACATCCTGCTGCAGAACATCAGGTGTGTTTGTTGCGCTTGTGTGGAGCCGTGTTGCGCTTGTGTGGAGCCGTGTTGCGCTTGTGTGGAGCCGTGTTGCGCTTGTGTGGAGCCGTGTTGCGCAGCAGCAGGAGCGGCAGGACAACGTACCGTGTGTATACAGCTGCTGGGTAAGGTGTGCAGTGAGGCGACGCAGGCCCAACTGCTAGCGGCTGCTAAGCGGCGGCGGCAGATGCGTGTGGGGCTTTGCATTTATGTCGCCTGGTCGTGTGTGCTTGATAGCAAGCGCAGCCATTCATGAAGCTGCCTGCTCACCATTCACAGCCTTGGTTTGCCTGCATACATTTCATGCACGCAACCCTGCATACATTCAACAGCGTTGGTCAGGCTAGTGAAGCTCCATGCCTGCTGCACGCTTGCGGACCTGCTGCGTGCCCTGGGTGTGAGTCGACAGCTTGCAGCCATGCAGCTTGCAGCCATGCAGCAAATGGGCTTCAACACCAGGAGCCTCATTGTGCTTGCCCATGCGCTCAGTTTTCCATGTTTGGTGCTGACTCATCAATTGCTGCTGTGCGCCTTTGGGGCATGTTCTGCTGCTGCGTTGCTGCTGTTGCGATTGCAGGAAACTTGGGGGCTTCGGACTGGACTTCTTTGTGTGAGTTACAGCAGCAGCTCGCCTGTTGCAGCAGGAGTTGAGCAGCAGCAGCAGCAGCAGCAGCGCCACCAGTGGCACACTGCTGTCGTGCTAGCGCAGCATCAGTCATAGCACGTGTTGCTGTTGGCTGGTGCACAGCTTTGAAAGCCCTTCATAAGGAAGGTGCAGCATCAGACGCGATAAGTATGCTGCACATGCAGGGCGTGTGCGGTGTGATGTGTATCAGCTGCTGCATGCTGCTCTGCTATCCTGCCTGTGTCACATATGAGCCTGCCAGGCCCTACACTGAATCCTGGAGCCGCAATGCTGCTGTGCTTTTGCAGGGGCAACACTGGCAGCCAGATCACACTGCAGGACGTAGTTCGTGTAAAGCTGGCATGCCAGCTTCCGGAGGACGTTTTCAAAAGTGTGCAGACGTACACGCGTGTGTCAGACGCCTTCCCGAACAACAGCGCATCACTCATCCCGAGGTTCTGCTTCACTGCGTCACTCGTATACGGGCAGCCTGTACCGCACTGCTTTGCGGACGCACTCCACTTCAAAGCCTTCAGCCTGTTATCAGCAAGCAACGACCCAGATTCTGGCAGCCAGTTCCCTGGGTACATTCTGTACCAGCAGAACACCACGCGCGTGTGTGAGTACACAATCACACAGGAGTGCCTGGCACAGCAAGATGGGGACGAAGAGC
This sequence comes from Tetradesmus lagerheimii, assembly GCA_902809745.2. Taxonomy (NCBI): domain Eukaryota; kingdom Viridiplantae; phylum Chlorophyta; class Chlorophyceae; order Sphaeropleales; family Scenedesmaceae; genus Tetradesmus; species Tetradesmus lagerheimii. The sequence goes on from CADDIJ020000263.1 coordinate 109,326, forward strand.
TGTGCCTGGCGATGCTGGTGACGCAAGCGCTGTCGGGCAATAAGCAAGGCTTCAGCTGGTCGCCAGGTGCCATAGCAGGCGTTGCTATCGCAGGTGCGGCTGGGTTTGTTGGTGTTTTCTGTTATTGTTGTATGTTGTCAGCGCTTGGATGGGGGCTCCAGATCAGCAGTGGTTTTTAATGGTCGCAAGTCTGCATGTGTTGTGCCTGCGCTGCCTGCAGCGAGGTGTGCAAGGTAGCGCATCAGGACAGTTCTGACAGTGAACAGCAGCTTCCTTGTGTGCACGACATTTTCAACGCTGCCTGCCAGTCGATGGCAGCCTATTTGTGTGGCAATGCGGGCGTGGAGAGTGCGACAAATACGCATAAAAGCGCCTACGCGTGTGCGCCGCGCACATCTATGCGGGCAGGGTTGCACCGTGTGCATCACGGGCGCTGTCGAGCATTGTAGCAGCACATACATCTCATCTTTTGCTGCTGCTGCTGCTGCTGCTGTAATCTTGCAGTTGCTGTGGTGCTGCTGTGCTTGGCGCTGGTTGTACACTACCGCAACCACATCCTGCTGTGGTGTGTGCGGCTGGATGGCCGAACCCTTAAAGACCTGGAGTCCGGCAGTAGCCAGTGGGTCACGCAGCACGCCCTGCCGTGCACGTTTAGGTGGGATGCAACGCGCCTGCCTCTGTTGCCGCCCCTCTAGCCGCAAAGTGCATCCTGTGCCACGTCATGCTGTTGTTGTGGGATGCTGTTCTTTGATGCTCTGGGGTTGCTACGCCTGTTGCCGTGCCGTGCTTGTTCTGGCTGTGCCGCATTCCTATGTGTGGAGGCTTTTCCAAACAACCTAGTGGTTGTTTGTAGAGGTGTGCTACAGCCAAAATCAGGCACACCAGCCATGTGTCAATGCAACATGCTTGGTTCGTATTGTTCTGCTGCCGGTTAGCTTGACTCTTGCTGCTGCTGCTGCTGCCGCAGTCATGGGCCTGTTGACGACTTCACTGGCAAGGAGCTTGCGCTGGAAGACAACGGCCAGGGATATGTTGGCCGCAGGGCCATCTCGCAGCAGGTTACACTAGGTGCGCGGCGATGTCTAGCCCTTTTTTCAGGCTGCTGCGGGGGCATGCAAAAAAGAAGAGACAGCGCCGCCGATGTATGTGTGGCTGCTACGTGCTTGCAGTGTCTGCAGTCAGTGCCCTGCATTGCGTTCAAAGCGCTCTTTTGTGAGCAGGCTGAGTCCTACTGTCTTGTGGCTGTAGCTTAAGTGCAATGTGCTGACTGCTGTGCTGCAGGTGTCTTGCTGGGTGCTGGCAGCTTCGGTCGTGTATACAAGTGAGTACATCAGGAGTACGAGTGTTTGTTTAACCTGTTTGGAAGTGCCGCATTTTCTACATGCATGCATCTACAGTGCTGCATCCTGTGGCAGCATATACAAAGCAGCAACAACGCGCCTGACAGCAGCAAACCTGCATGCAGCATTTTACATTCTGGCCTCTTGCACATTTTGCATGCCTGCCTCCTTGCTTGTGTTTGCAGTACAATACAAACCTGCCTGTCATGCATTTGCAGTACAACTCACAACATACCTGCAGTACAACTCAAACCTACCTGTCATACGTTCGCATGTGTTGTGTGCAGGGGCCGCTGGCACAGCAGCGATGTTGCGATCAAGATCATGTCGTGCACGCGAGCTGAGCTAGCCAGGGTTCTGAGAGAAGCTGAAGTCATGATGCAGGTGTGTGTTATAACAACATTTTATAACATCATCATATGTCACCTTGTCTTCAGCACCATCAAGCAACACAACTGAGCAGAGGATAACACAACAGAAGTGCGGTTGCGACCAATTGTCTAGTTTGCAAATGGTGTGTGTACTGCGGTTGCGTGCGATGCCTCTGCAACCGTCCTGACGCCTGCCTGTCTTGTGCTGTGTGCAGCTCAACCACCCCAACATAGTGCGGGCGTTCCATGCAAGCGTATGGAACCCAGCGGAGCAGGCTCGGGCGCTACAGGTGCGATGCTGCGCTATGGAGATTGCTGTTGGCGCGCATGATAACACGTGTTACAACATGTGCTGGTTGGTTTGAATAGGCTGCTGTAAGTAGGCTCAGTTGAATTGATGATGGCTGAGTTGATCGTGCATACTACCAGTTGCTGTTGTTGTCCCGTGCTGCTGTTTCGTTGCTTCTGCATCAGACAGTGCATGTGGGGTGATCATAGTCGCTGGTCTTCACTTGTGACGTGTGCGAGTGCTGGCTGCATTGGCTCAAACAATATTTCGAATATTTGATTGCAGGCACGGGAGGCGCGTGGCAGCAGCAGCACAGGTGGCAAGCAAGCACCGCAGCGGCGCTCCAGCAGCCGTCTGCAGCAGCAGCAACCGCGCAACTCGACAGCCGCCAGCAGCCCATTAGCCAGCGGGCAGTTGCGCACCAGCAGCTGCGACAACAGCAACATGCTGGACGTGAACGCTGCAGCAACGATGTCAGCAAACAGCCTAATCGTCGCTGCTGGGCCACCTGCTGCAGCTGCAGCTACACCACCGAAAACGCCAGCAGCAGTAGGACCAGGGGCTAGTCAGGAAGGTAGCATAGAGCGTACAGTGCTTCCTGTCGCTGTGCCCTGGCGTAACAGTAAAGTGCCAACAGATGGTGACGCGTCTGCGGAGTTTGCCGCTCCAGGGAGTGTTGCGCGGTCAGTGAATGATACGGCACACCAGTGGGGGCAGCAGGGCGCAGCAGCAGACAGTAGCCAACAGCTGGCAGGGGGTGGTGCACTGCATGTTGTGGAGCTTGGGAATGGTTTGCCTGCTGTCTCACCGAGCCACAGTAGTGCTGGCAATGCAGCAGCAGGGCTCAGCAACAACAGCAGCAGCAGAGCAGCGGCAGATGGTGCTGCAGCGTCTTCAACAGCAGCACCAGGGACAAGCAGCGCTGCAGCGAGCGCTGCGCAGCAGCAGCAGCAGCAGCTCGTTGGCAGCCTTGCAGCGTCTAGCAGCAGCCAACCCTCTGCTGTAGCAGAAGCTAGGGAGCAGGGCAGCCCAACTGAAGCAGCACCAGCAGCAAGTGCAGACAGTTCTGCAGCAGCAGCACCAGCAGCGGCAGCACCAGCAGCAGCAGCAGCCCCAGCTGGGGGTGTTAGGTTCAAGCAGCATCTACTTGGCAAGCTTAGACGCAGCAGCAGCAGCGGCAGCAGCACCCCTGTGTGCGTCTCTGACGGTACTGCTGCAGCAGCAGCCGCTGCTGCGAGCGGCAGCTCTGGTACATCATCATCATCAGCAGCAGCAGGGCCTGCAGCTGCTGCTGGCTTGCATGTGATTCAGAGCCCTGAGCAGCAGCAGCAGCAGGGTGAGGTTGGAAGCTCTGGTAGGTCGAGTGAACGGCGCCGCAGGTGGCAAGAGAGGGAACAGGAGCAAGCCAGTGGAGAGCTTGCTGCTGCAGCAGCAGCATCAACATCGGAGTCGCAGCCGAAAGGCCAGGCAGAGGAAGGGCAGCGCTCAGAAGTGCAGGCAAGGCGGAGTTGTGTTTGCGCTCCTGCCCGCTGGCTGGCAAGGCCGCCTCAGCATCAGCACGGTTGCAATCGTCGGTGTGTCGTGATAAAAGCCACTGCCAGCAGGCTTTGTGTGGGTCGGTCATCTCATATACACACCTACTGCTGCTGCTGCTGTAGGTGTGGCTGGTGCTGGAGCTGTGCACTGGCGGCACACTCAAGGATGCGGTCACCACCGGCAGGCTGCACCTTGACGACAACATTGGGCTTGTCAAGCTGCTGAGTAGGCTGCTGGAGACTGCCAACGGCATGGCGTACCTGCACAGCAAGGGCGTGATGCACGGGGACCTCAAGGCCGGCAACGTGCTGCTGCAGAACGTGCACGGCACGTTTGACCAGGTATGGTGGTGGTGATGGTGACCGGGGGGGGTGAGGCTCCAGGCATGCGGTGTATATGTGTTATACTTCAAAGTTTGCAGAACGCGCACGGCACGTTTGACCACGTGTGGTGTGGGTCCCATAGCCAAGCATGTATGAGCTGTACACCAGCAGGGGGGTGTAATTTTCATACTGCCCTTGCAGCTGTGCTGGCGTCATGCATGCTGCTTACAGCTGCACTCACCTTGCTGACTCCTGCAGGTGGCCAAGATCTCGGACTTTGGCCTGGCAGCGGTGCTGCTGGACGGTGCCACGCACCGCAGCACAGCCAGCATGGGCACCATCACGCACATGGCACCCGAGGTGCTGCGCTCAGGACACATCAGCTCGGCTGCGGACGTGTGAGTGTTGTGCTGGCGCGTGGGGGGGTTGCGTGTGTGCGGCTTGGTTGCTTTGCTTTACCGCTTGCTTGCTTCATGGGATCTGGTGTTCACCTGGTGTCGTGCGCTGTGTGATATGTTGTGCTGGCGCCTGGGGGTTCGGAACACATGGTGTCAGCTGCGCGGGTTCTTGCCTTGTCTCTTGCGTGCTGTGTGAGGTTTGGTGTTTATATGGTGTTGCGCCTGGTGCAGTGGTATGCGTGTGTGCTTGTTTGGGAAAGTGGCAGAACATAGTCAGCTGCAGCTGTTTCTTGTTTGTTTGTTCGCTTGCTGTGCAGCAGTAAAGGACACTCAAACCAGCTACAGACCTGCATGTGCTTATTCTGCATCGCTGCATGTTGGCTGCAAGCTGTGCGCTGGACATCGTCGTGATGTAGCTCACTACGCCTGCCTGTCTGCCTGCCGGCCGCATCTGCTTGCCACTCCTCTCTGTCTGCTTGCTGGCGTCACATCGCGTCCGCTCATTCTGTTCATCGCCTGCAGCTACTCATTCGCCATCATGAGTGAGTCGCAGAGCTGGCAGCAGCAGCAGCAGCAGTTACACAGGGCGGTGCAGTCTGTCCATTTCATGTCGTCAGTACAGCTTGCTTGCATAGCAGTATGTTGCGTGCACAGCGTACTTGCGAGTGTGTGAAAGTGCACGCTGGTGCCATGACAGCCATGCAACCAGAACGTGGATGCTGTGGCTTGCTGGATGCCGGCCATCAGTGCAACAGCGCAGCAAGCCGATGCAATAGACAGAGCTTGGACAAAAAGCTGATGCAAGTGTGTTGCGATGCTTGTGGTGTGGCACCATATGCTGACACCCCTCTCTGCTGCTGTGTTGCATCGCCTGCTATCTCATTCGCTCTCAATTGCAGTGTGGGAGGTGTTCACCAACCGCCAGGCCTACCAGGGGCTTCACTACGGTGCAGTCGTGGAGCGCGTTGTCATTCAGAAGCAGCGGCCGCCGGTCCCAGAGGACATGCCGGACGAGTACAGCCTGTTGATGTCATCATGTTGGGATGCAGAGCCAAACAACAGGCCCTCGTTCAGCCAGATCGCCACATGCCTGGAGATCATGATCGACAACTTGACCAATGAGGCAGAGAATGCGGCACATCAGGACGATGTAAGCGGCGCATACGTCCAGCATTCTAGTAGTGCAGCAGCAGCAGCAGGGTCAGCAGCAAGGTTTGCTGCGTCCACCAATGGCGGCAGCAGCGATCAGGTTGCTGTGGTGGTGTCGGGTGCAAACTCGTCAGTGGCGGCTGGTGCTGGTGGCAGCACCGGCGGCAGCAATGCGTCCGCCTGGCAGCAGCAGCAGCAGCAGCGCTTGGTGCTGCCGGTGCCGATACTGCCGCCTGTTGCGATTGCAGCCAGGGCTAGTACGGGCTCCCAACACTCTGGTCAGCATGTGGTTGTGTTGACGCCTACACAGCTGCAGCAGCAGCGTGTGCAGGGGGAGGCAAGTGCAGCAGCAGGGCAGGACCGGGGCTCTGCTGGTCAGCCTGCTGCTACTGCTGCTGCTGGAGGATCTGGTGCAAGCCATGTCACGCCCCACACCACACACAGCACAGGTAGCCAGCTCTTTGCATCAGGTGCCAACGTGCTGGATTCGAACCAGTACCTGCAGGATCTGTGAAGCAGCATGGAATGCGCGCATTTGTTCGGGGGTATGTGCAGTGTGCAGTGCAGCGTATTGCGTACTGCGTGATGTGTGGTGATGGATGAGTGTCAGTGCTTGGCTGGATCTGTGAGAAAGCTTGTGCAGTTCACCAGGCGTTATTGTCAGCAGCAGTATGGGCTGCTGCTCTGGTGCAATGTCTGGTGGCAATCAAGGGGCACTGCGGCAGCTTGCGGTGTTTGTTGATGGGTGGTTTGCGCAAGGCATGCTACGGTGCAAGCAGGCAGGCATATATCATGTGGCAGCAGCAGCAGCAACAGCAGCAAGAACAAGGCATCGCCAGCAGCGGCATGTTCAGTTGATGTTCTGCTGTTGGTGCTTATAGGAGATAGAGGCGCTTGTGCTGCCCTGGCAAGGCACATAACTCAATCATGCATCTCAGCAACACAACGCAGGTTTAGGTTGCTGCTGTCACTGCACATTTTGCTGTTACTCAGGCACTGCACAGATACACAGCAGTGCATTGTGTTGTGCGTGTGGCCTGTGTTGTGTGTGTTTCCTGCGCTGCTGCTTGCGGAGAAGCGGCAGCAAGTGTTGGTGTCAACAGCTGCATTGCAGAACAAACCTCAGCATGTACAGCACCTGATGTGCGTGCGCATGCTTTTTCAGTGTGATTCTTTCACATTGCGTCCCATTGACACATGTGCGCTGCGCTGCACATGCGTTGGTGATTTCGGTGGTGTCAATCCTTCGCAGTGGCCATTCGCCGCATTGTTTGTGCGTGTTTTCATTTCGTGAACACGGCTGGTTCGTAGCTGGCTCGTGCTCGCACGTGTGCTGTGTTCTCATCAGCCAACCACTGCACTACCTATCATATCTAGTGGTTTAATACTGCTTTCGCCATGACGATATAGATAGTGGGAAGGCTTGGCTGAGGCTGCTGTAACAGCTGGCAGGAAAATGCAAGGGCTGCAAGGACACAGCCAGGTGCGAGCCGCTGCAATGCATGCAGCCTCCGGGAGCTGCCAGCTGTCAGCAGAGCAAACTGCTGGTCAGGTAGCCTCAGCCAATAGCCGTTTGAGGGGTTACACACTTTCAAGCACCGAGAGCGGCACAATTCAACAAGAGGCAAGACAGAGGAAAGGCGAAAGCAGCAGACAGGTGCAGGCACCGGCAGCAAAGGGAAGGCAGGGGACCAGCAATGAACAGGTCCCCAAACAAGCCTGGCGCAAGGGCGCACAACGCAGAAACAGGCAACGCAGGCCTGCAGCAGAAACACTGCAAGAGCTGCAAAGCACCACACACTATGGGAAGCAACCAGCATCAGCACAGCTATCAAAGCTGCACGACAGCGCACCACTGTCAGACGCTGCATGGCAGCGGACATGACACTATGTAGGGGCTGCAGCGGGCAACACCATCTCATTGCTGCAAGGCAGCATAAAACCATGAAACCCAGCGAGCGGCACAGGTTCGGCAGGTAGCGCGGCACGTTGTGCATGTTGCGCAACTACTCTGCGGCAACTGACAACCAGTGGTCAGTCACCTGAAACCAGAGGCACCGCTAGCAACACAGCCACTGCAGCGCCACCACCCAGTGCACAATGCGGAACAGTAGCCACAAAAAAAGGGGGCGGGAAGGGCGGGCGAGTTGCAGTTCGCATGAACAGCAACGAAACGTGCAGTGCTAGACGCCTGCGCATGCTAAGTGGCCTTCGGCAGCAGTGAGGTAATGACGTGTTTTGACTGTCACCTCACCCACTGCTTGCCTTTGACCAGGCAAGCAGGGATACAGCTACGCTGCATTAACCGCAATGAACAAGTCCATTGCACATTAATACTGCTTTCGCCATGACGATATAGATAGTGGGAAGGCTTGGCTGAGGCTGCTGTAACAGCTGGCAGGAAAATGCAAGGGCTGCAAGGACACAGCCAGGTGCGAGCCCGCTGCAATGCATGCAGCCTCCGGGAGCTGCCAGCTGTCAGCAGAGCAAACTGCTGGTCAGGTAGCCTCAGCCAATAGCCACATTGAAAAGACCAGTGGAACAGGAAGGGGGAGGGCTGCAAGCAGCAAGGCTTGCAGCCCACCTGGCCCGCCGCAACACGGCGCGCAGATAGAAGCCACAACACATGTGGCAGGCAAACAAACAGACGCACCCCAGCGCACACCACTAACGCAGCAAACACTCACGCTGCCAAACCTACACCGCTGAATCCAGGGCTGGGGCCGACAACTGCTGCGAGAAGCAGCAGCAGAAGCAAACGCAAACCAAAACACACAACCACCAGCACAAACCACCACTGCAGCAAGCACACATGCTGCCAACCTTCAAACCTCTGAATGTAGTGCTGGGGCCGACAACTGCTGCAAGCAGCAGCAACAGCAAATCAAATGCTGAGCAGCAGCACGCTGTACACACGCATGCCCAACACGCAGCCTTTGCGCAGCAAACACCTAGCTGCGGGACCATCTGCAAGCTAGTGCTCGATGCGAACAGCTAGCAAGGGCCAGGAACTGTGGCGCCGAGCCATAGGGCCGGTGAGCGTCGAACAAGGCAGCTGGAAGCTGTCAACCGCAAGCAGCATCAGCTCATGAAACCAAGGCTGAGCCGGCCACAACGGCACCACCACCGTAACATTTGCACGCTCTTCGCGCACTTTCTGCACAACCTGCAGCAACATTGAGGTGGTGACAGGCGGGAAAGCAAAGGCATTGCCCCAAGCAGACCATGGCTGCAGCAGGGCATCAACGCCCCTGCTGCCAGGGCACTGGAACAAACTGTAGAAGCAGTGACAGTGCGTGTTTTCCGCCGAAGCAAACAGGTCTATTTTGTGCGGGCCCCACATAAGATCCAGCCAACTAAACATCTCAGAATCCAGGCGGTAGTCCCCATGGTCAACAAAGCGAGAAGGTGCATCAGCTCTATTAAGTTCTGATTTCACCCTGACCACCTGCAGCTGAACATGCAGATCTTCAAGCACAGACCACAACAACCTGTACTCGTCCATGAGAGCAGCGGACCGTGAAGCAAAGCGCCCCAAAACAGACTCTGTCACCGTGTTATCTTCATGCAGCCTCACCACACGATCGCGCACCACAGGCTCAAAAGACAGCAGAGCCATGCGCACAGCTCGCATCTCCTGCTGGTTGATGTGCATGCACGCTTCAGCAGCAGACCAGGCGCCGTGAGCAATCCCTTCGGGGCTGTCGCCCAGGACAGGCAGCACAGCGCCCCAGCCTGTGGGACATGCATCAACAAACAAATCAACAGTAGCCGGGCGCAACCGAATAGGCGACGACAAATGCTGCACAGGGATGCTCGCCCACCACTCAAGATCACGGAAGGACTGGCGTGAGATGCTGACAGTCCCATTCCAGCCAGAAACAGACGCACAATCGTCATACAAACTACGCAGAAACAGGTTGGCCGGCATGACAGCCAGCCGCACAGACTGCGCATATCCACAAAATGCAGCCAGCGCTCGCTTTGGCACGCGGCGCTTGTTCTGCTTGGCAGCAATAGCAATGCCGCGCGCCAGGCGGGTGAGGCGGGCAACCTTGGCTGGGGGCACACAGAAGGTGCCTTGGGCCAGGTCCACAACCAGGCCCAAATGCTCCAGCCGCTGTGTGGGCTCCCACACAGACTTGGTGGGGTGGGGCGTAAAGCCAAGCCAGTACATTATGGATTGGATCCACTCAGCACCGGCTGCTGCTGTCTCCTGGTCAGGGAACACAAACAAAAAGTCATCCAAGTAGGGCAGTACCTTGCAGCCAACCTGCGCTACACTGCCACGGCTGCCAGGCGCTGCAGGGTACATGGTGCCTGACGGCACACGTGTATGCGCAGGGGAGCGCAGATGCGCAACAAAAGGCCTAGTCACCTTGGTGAAGTAGTAAGGCGAGTTATTCCAGCCAAAAGGCAAGCAGTTGATCTGATAAAACTCGCCAGCAAACTCAAAGCAAAAGTAATCGACTGCGCTAGCGTGCAGAGGCACCTGATAGAATGCGTCTGCCATGTCAGCCTTGACAGCAAAGGCATTGCTCAAGTCGTAACGCTGCAAAACCGCAGCGTCTCAAACCTGCACTTGCGGGCGACATTGAAGGTGTTGATATACTTGTAATTGATCACCAGACGCCAAGAACTGCCCTTGGGCACACAAAATGCATTAGAGCAGTATGCAGGGCGGGAGGCAAGCTTGGTAAGCACACCCAACTTGCTGAGGCGGGGCGCTTCAGTGCACAACCACCATTGCTTTTGGGCGTTGGTAGATGGCAAAGGGTTCTTGTAAAAGGGGGGCGGTGCGCGGCCACCCAGCCACTCTACAGGAACACCATGCTGCAGCCAGCTGAGCACATGCGAAGATGCACCAATGGCACGCCACTGCTTGCCGCACAATCCTAAGCGCCAGTGCAGCGGCGTGCTTGCAGGAAAGCTGTGCACGGTAACCATGCTCAGATGTCAAGAAAAGGCACCACAATGATGTGCCCCACACAGCTGCTTAATGACACAACAGCTGGGTGTTCAGACGAGTAGCCTAATGACTGGCCGTTACGTGGGAGCCGCCCCACACTCGCCTGCTGTGTGCGCAGGGCGCTTACTGCACTGCTGCTCCAGCAGATGTGCTGCCAGAGCCCATGCCTCCGTTGCCAGTGCTGCTGCTGGCTGTGAAAGCCTGCAAGCTGCTCCAGCCGCCTGTTGTGGCGCCCATGCGCAGCGCGCTGCCGAACTGGCGGCGCACAATCAGGTGTGCGCTGCTGCTGCTGCTGCGACGGCGCACACTGCCAATGAGGCTGCTGTTCTCGCCATTGCTGCTGCTGCTGTGGCTTCTGGGGCTGTCAAAGCAGCCACTCAGCGCCAGCGCTTCACCTGCTGAGCTCCAGCTGCTGTTGCTGGGGCCCAAACAACCCCTCATGCTGAGGAGGTAAGCAGCCATACGTAGCTGCGTGCTGACGTGCAGCAAAATGCCGGTCTGTCGGGGACTGCACTGTGAAGACAAGCTCCAGCCGCTGGTGCTCCTGCCTGACGCTGGTGCTGCTGCGGCGCCTGCTGCTTGTGTCACTTATCTACACCCCTAAGCGGAGATAGCTGACCTTAAGAAACTGCGGAAAGCGCATTAACTCAAGCCCAGCGTGCCAAAAGGGCTGAAAGAGCACGCGACGGCCGCAGGTAGCCGTGCGTTCAGCTGCCTCTGGCCGACCTAAAGCAGGTCCTTAGTTTGTTCTCAGATATACGTAAGAACGATCTGGAGATATTCGGAGGTATTAATGGATCGATTTCAGAGAAGTGATAAAAAATAGGACGTGTGCAACACTCCAAACGCTACCGAAGTAGCGAGTCGAGTTGCAGTTCGCATGCTAAGTGGCCTTCGGCAGCAGTGAGGTAATGACGTGTTTTGACTGTCACCTCACCCACTGCTTGCCTTTGACCAGGCAAGCAGGGATACAGCTACGCTGCATTAACCGCAATGAACAAGTCCATTGCACATTAATGTGCAGTGTGCAGTGTGTGGTGAGTCAGCGAGCACATGTGCTGCCTTACAGATGTCACATATGTGCTGCACTGGCTCGGGATATGCTGCTTTCGTCAGCGTCAACGCACTTGTCCCTTCGATGTTTGGCATAGCCTCTTGCATGCAGAGTTGCATCAGCCAGACGGTTAGGCATTGGGGAACTGTGTGCCGATGCTTCAGTCTGTCTGAGTGTTCACCAGGTCAGCCTAATGGCTATTGGGGCAACAGCCTTTGACCCTCAGGCAGGAGTTCAACTCCTGCTAGGGCTAGGAGTGGGGTTTTCCTGCTTCTTTTATAGCAGTTGGCAGAAGGGCTGCTTGAGCGGCATGTAGTGGCCCATTTACTACGCCACCTGTTGCGGTTGTTGCAGTGTTGCGGGCTACTCATCAACAGGGGGACACTTTGCTGGCCACTAGGCCTGCAGCTTCTTTCCTCGAGGGCCTAGCTGTCTGCTGTCTGCTGTTGCTGGCATGGATGCGCGCCTGTTGGCTGCTCGTGTGCTGGTTTGCCAGGCAGCATTGTGCCTGTTGCTGCGCGTTTGCTGGTCTGCATGGCAGCAGTGGGATCCTCAGGAGGTGACGAGAACTCCTCTGAGGAACAACGATTGTGTGCATGAAGGTCTGGCATATACTGTTGTGTTTTAGTCTCGGGTGTTTGAATCACTGCTTGGCAGCATTGGCGGTAATTTCGTTGGACAGGGTTTGGGCGTTGCCCTTTGGTAGATGCTGGGATACAGCCGGTCTCTGTGTGCGTGTGTGGTATGCACTGTGTGTATGGGTGTGCTGCATTTTGGAGTCAGCAGGTCCAGGAATATGAAGCAGCAACAGCCAGCTTCCTAGGCCCCCAGAGCACTTCAAAACACACCACACACGGGTCATATGCCAGGTTCAGGCGTTGCAATTGGACAATTCTTCTTCTCCCCAAACCCTGTTACAGTCAAATACTGGTGCGCGTTGTTGGGTGTTGCGAATGCGGTGGTAAATCGTGGATTGGTGAACTTGCTGCTGCGTTGCTGGTGTTGGCGTTGGGCTGTGTTGGCTTGCAGCTGTGGGTGGGCTTCTACCACCTTGCATGGCAAAGCCTTGTACCCTGGGATACTTTGCTCACTGCTTTCAGCCCGTCAAGGCCAGTGAAGCTTGCAGCTGATGGCATGCTGATAGGCGATGCTGTATCACCGGCTGCATGCCTTTCTTTTGGACCCTTTGGCTGCCTTCAGTCAGCTGTGCTTCAGCTGTAGTTGAGTTCTGCTGCGTGTGCAGCCTGCCGCAAGCGGTTGGTCACATTTGCAAAGTCGGTGTACAGCTTGGTGTTGGTTGTTTCCTGTTATCATCTGTTTCAGCTTGTGCACCAAACCTACTACACGGCAACCGTTACCGGCAGGTTACAACACGATCAGTCAACCGTTGGCAGCTGGCAAGCTGTGCTGTGCGTTGGTGTGTGTTTGTTGAGCTTTCGAGGCCCGTTGTCTGTTGCTTATCAGTCCGTCAACTTTCCCCAACTGCCGCAAGATTTCCTCTGGCGCATGGGGTTGTTGGCAGGTGTACAGCGTCATTGCAAACCCTGCCCCTGTTCGAACCTTTGTTGAAGGATAGCACCCAACACGTCTGATGCGTTATTGAATTGCGGCACACCACAGCCAAGCCTGCTACATAACCCTGGCATTTGTTGGAACTTGCATACTTTCAGGGATTGATGTGTTGCTGCTTATGTTGCTGGTGGCCTCTCAGCTCAGCTTCGGGTATAGCTGTGATGGTGCAGTTTGGCCTTGATCAGAATGTTGGCATACCGGCATTCGAATGGTGTGGATTCATATGCTGAGGGCTACAGTTGTGTGCGGTAGCTGCTGCATACTAATAGGTGATTAGGTGATGTCTATACGGTGACGTTCCAGAGTTTGAAAAGCGGTCACTGCGCTGCAGCCACCGTTTTGGTGCTGCTGCCGTGCTGCTTCTTTTGCACGGTGCACGGTCAGTGGCATGTCATACCGCGGAACTTCGACTACAGCGTTACGATTCTCGTACTGTTGTCAGGCACTGCAGTAGCTCGTCTGCCCGACAGTGCGGAGCAGAGACAATTGCTGCATCATGTTGTGTGCTTTTGAAATCATGCACACCGGCTTGAGCATCCTCAAGGGACTTGCTGTCAGTCAGTCTGCAGCATCATACACCGTAGGCACTGGGTGGGTAGGATTGCAAATCAGGCTCTGCACGCAATGCGAATGCTGCAAGCTGACGATTATACCCCATCAACCTGGCTGCAGCTGCTGCATGTCGTGTGTGTGTGCGTGTCATATGCGAACACATGTACCCTGCATGATCAACTACTACACCAGCGGCATCTCTTTTGCAGCACACAACGTGCGGGGCGTCAAGCGCTGCGGCTGCTGCGGCGGGTGGTGTAGAGGGAACCCTCCTTCTGTTGAGCCTGCCCACCAAGCGACGCGTGTTATAACACATGTTTCTGTTGCATTGGTCAGCACTGGGAACAGGTGTCACAGGCCGAACATGTGCGTTTGAGATCTGCACTGTTTATCTGTTGCTGGTGAGCTGGCGTTCGTGGGCATTGTCCATGTTGGTTCGTCTGCTGCTGGCAGTTACTTTGTCAGGGACGGCGTCTTTCTTTTCAAGTAGGTGATGGGATGGTGGGTGCATCGCTGGCTCTGTGCAGAGCAGTGTGCTTTCTTTCAGTCGACTGCAGAACAATGGTGCGTGCATGACGTCCAGGGAAGCTGCTGCACCGCTCGAAAGTGATGTGTGTGCGCGGCATGGCTCAAAGTCGTTGCTGGCGCGGCGGTTTGTCACTCAACATACCAAACATGACGCAAGGTTTGTCAGGTCGAGCCTGCTTGCCGGCACTTGGCTCTGCGTGAAGCTGCCTAGGCATGGTTGCATTAGGTGTCAGTGATTAGGGCAGTTGCGGATGTGCCGCATGTTACGCACACATTCAGTCGCATCTGCACCTCAGTTCGCTTGGGTTCAAACTGGCATGAGCCACAACCACACTGGTGTGGAACGCATCCGCCATGTTGATGGCTAGTCTCCTTCCTGCACTGCCAATGGGCCGCATTCTGCGTTACTGTCCATTTGCATATGTTGGCTTCTGGCATACATAGTGATGACTGCATCTGTGTGAGTAATCATGGTTGGTAACTGGTTGTGGGGCCTGTCACCCCGTGGGGGTTGAGGCCACTCTATGTTTGCAGGCTGCTCAAATCAAGACCGTGGGTAATTGATTAAGTTGTTATGTTCAATCTGGATGATTCAAATAAGGTTGCGCGGCTCAGGTCGGTCGGCTGCAGAGATGTTGCAAGCACAGCTCGATCAAGCCCTAAAGCCATCGCGCTTTCTGCCTGGTCAGCTGCTGCGCTTGAACGCTTCAAACTCTAAAAGCACCGATCCTCCTGGTTGTTTATTATCCTATAATTACATTGTTATTTTCCTGCAGAAACGTTCAAAGGTTACTGCCCCGCACTCTCCCGCCTCGCCGCATCTATACGATCATACCCGTGCCTGCCGCTTGCTGCCGGCTGCGATACATGTGCGACAACAGACTGGAGTCCATTCGCACCATATACACCTCCAGCCGCTCCGATGGAGCTGCGGCTTTTGCAAACGAACGCCAGGTAGAGGCCAGCTGCTGCAGCAACTGCTGCACAAGATGCTAGCATCAGCCAGTGAAAGCGCTGTGGCTGATGCACGACGATGCCTGCGACAAAGGAGCAGATCTCGAAGAAGCTCTGGATGCTGGCTTGCACGCCACTCACAGTACCTGCAGGCGTGCAGCAGGAGCAGCAGCAGCAGCACTACGTGTATACACATGAGCGGCAATACTATGTGGCAGACTTCTAGGAGTGGACAATGTTTGCTGCACTTACTGACATGGCAACCCACGAGCATGCAGCTGACAGCAACGGGAACTCAGACCTGCACAATACAATCACAACGTGCACACCATCTCTTCACGTCTGCAACATGCAACCGCTGTCCTGTCGCCAGCGCTGGTGCTAGCACTGTTGGCTACAGGACGCGGTTGCCCTGTTCTCATACGTCGTGACGAAGTGTTTAGCACTGCCACCAACCACTCGGCTCAGTAAGTATGGGTCGGCTCTGCCGCAACAGGGCGGCAGGTCACACTGCTTGACTACATCATAGCTCACCTAGCTGATTGCCAGGCACCAGCTCCTGCTGCAGCTGCGTAACTGCCAAGTCAAACAGCCACAGGCCCAGCCGCGACGACACAAGCCCAGCCAGCAGCACATACAGCAGCAACGAACTGTCGCCCGCATTGGCTGCTGCTGCAGCAGCACTCGCTACACTGCTGGTGTTGCTGACAGCGGCTGCAGCTGCATCTGCCAGCCCAGGTATACTACTGTTGCCTGCTGCTGCTGCTGTGCCGTTCCGCAGCGCATCAGGTACCAGTGCTGCTGCAGACCTTACCCCTGCTGCTCCTGCAGCAGCAGCAGCAGCTGCACCCATCACGTGCTGCTGCCCCAAGTGTGACAGCACGACTGGAGTTACACCTGTCAGCAGGCTGACTAGCTGCCAGGTGATTCCCGCTAGTCCTGATAGAGGAAGGCCTAGCCAGCGGTGCAGGGGGTGGAAGAGAAGCGTAGATGCCAGCCCTGATGACGCACCAGCAGCCTAATAGAGACAGCGATAAACACAGCAAGCACCACGGAGGCAGAGCATCAGCAGCAGTACCAGCAGAGCGTGGTTGAAAATGCATTGTCATGGCAACTGAAGTCTTTTAAACAACATGGTGTCAGGCATGTGATGCTTGGGCTTGCGACGTAGTGTGCGCTGCAACAGCCTTCAACGGTGGGCGTAGTTATATGCTCAACCTCAGCTGTGACGATACATATCACTGAGCAATTGATTATAATATCCTATCTGTCAGCTCACCCTGAAGAGGCTCAGCGTTGCCTCGCTCATGCCCCTCCAAGCCAGAAATGACGTCATCAGGAAGCCCAATGACAGCACCGTCAGATATAACAGTGCCAGCGCAAGGCCTGCCAGCAGAGATGGCTGCTGGAAGTAGATGCGCCAGCCGTGGCAGCCTAAAAGGATGGTGAGGGGGTGGGGTTTGGCTGCTGCTGTGCCGCGCTGATGAAGGTGCGAGTGGTGCTTTGGTTGCCTGCAAAGCAGCAAAACGCAGTAGGGTGTGACGCATCACGAGGAATGGTTGTCCAGGCGCACGAGAGCACAGCCAGCCGTTGCTTTGGCACAGCCTTGTGAACCAGCCGCGCGATGCTCTCCTAGAGCTAGGACTGATGCTATGGTACGTTCTGTTTCTGCCGGCGCCAAACGCATTTTGTATAGCAATGCTTGCAAGGTAATGCAAGGTGCTGCACGCGTTGACAAAAAGGCAAAGCCCACCTGAGCAGGTGTGATCTGCTGTGTGCTGCGCGCAGCAGCAGGCACTCTGGCAGCCACACAGCCATGCTGTAGACTGCCAACACGGCAATCGCAGCCAGCATGCTGGCATACCTGCAAGGTGGCGTAAAAGCAAAGGCGTCACAGTTACACATGCGTGATTTGACCTGGGACTCTGACACAGCTGGGTTCACCAGCCATGCATCTCACAGAAAAAACATGCAACAGTCTGTTGTTGTTGTTGTGTCGGAGACGGTCTGTGCCTGCACGAGGTAATTGTTGTGCACACAGCTTTGCAAACTGAAAGGCATGCTGTTTAGCTTTTTCTTGCCAGCTACTTACGTCATCAGGAAGCCAGCAGCAACAGGCGCCAGCATTTGACATGACAGGTCGATAGCTCGCATCACTGCAGCGACAGCAGAGAATGCGGCGCATTGTGTGAATCTCAGTTACTACACAACCAAGACACAGCAGTCTTCACCATCAGATCCTAAAGCTGCAGCAGTTGGCAAGTTTGTGCGGTCCCAGCGCCGTAACAGTCACGTACAGGGCTGTACCGGTAGTTGTCGAAGAAAATGCCAAGAAGCCGGCTTGACCTGAGAACATCTGCACACCACATCTGTTGTGCTGTCTCCCTGCTATCTGTACATACTCGCTGTAAACTTGCCAATGCACTGTGTAGGTTAATGCTGTACAACAGTACAGCAAACTTGAGTTGATCTTGTCCAACAGCAGCCCTGCTGCTCAAGCAAGCGCCTGACAATCACCCACCAGCAACCGTTGCTACAGCAGTTTGCAGTCGCTGCTGTAGTTAACAGCGATCAAGTACATGCTGTACAAGGGCACAGCAGTATTACCTGAGTTGATCTTGCTGAGAGCAGCGGTGTTGCTGCCGCAAAGCACCTTGGGCCATTCCCGCTCAACCGACACCGAAGCGCCTAGGCTGCCAATGCTGCTGCACGCGCCAGCAAGCACCGCGGTGGCCAGCAGCGCCCAGTATGCCTGCATGTGAGCACATGCAGTATATAACGGTAAGTATGTGTACACTATGCGTGCTACGCTGTGCGCATTGTACCTTTTCCACAAGACAGCTATTGCACTGCCCGCATTGCAGACAGCTGGGACGCTGGGGTGTTGCTGTGCAAGCGCGGACGTCAGCAGTGAAAGGTCAAGGGCAGCCGCATCTGCTGCTCACTTGTGCTGACAACGCAGTGGGGCGATGCTGCTGGAACCACACCAGCACTCCAGCAGATGCTGCAGACACGGCAATGCAGGCGTTTTGTGCCGCGTAGCATGCAACAGCACCCCTGAGCCGCTCTGACCTGGCAGCAGCAGCAGCAGCATCCGCAGCAGCAGCAGACAGAAGGTGCGATTGGAGCCAACGACACAATCATTGTTCAAATCTTGTTCAACGCTTGAACTGCAACACTATCACCACGCTCTTGACAAGTTCTGCCAGCATAGGTAAGCATGCCTGAAGCGTACTGCGTGTGGCCGCTGGTGCTGCTGCATCATACTGCTACTCTTGCTGTGTCTGTGCCTGCTGCTAGGGACAAGCACCGCAACACTCAATTACTCCCGCTGTGTCTGTGCCTGCTGCAAGAGAAACATGCCACGACACCCTGCTACTTTTGCTGTGTCTGTGCCTGCTGCAAGAGACACATGCCTACCGCAACACACAGCTACTTTTGCTGTGTCTGTGCCTGCTGCAAGAGAAACAAGCCACAACACCCTGCTACTCTTGCTGTGTCTGTGCCTGCTGCAAGCAACACATGCCTACTGCAACGCTTACCTGTCAATGTAACTCCCCACGTATGCACCAAGTACTAGCCGCACCAGACTGTCCAGTAGCCCATACACACTGACTAGCAGCAGAGAGCTAGGATGCAGCCGCATCAGAATCAGCGCCTGGAAAAGCAGTTGCAGGCAAGCATGAGATCATGTAGCTGTGAGGTGCAGGCCGGCAACTGGGTCAGTACAGTGCAGGGCACGCCAATGCAACTGCAGTTTGCTGTTCCTCCGCAGTCCTGCTGCTAATGCAGCGCTCTAAGCAGGTGCTCCCAAACGGATCTGCTCCTGCAATACTGTACCCTCATATGCAACAAGCAGGTGGGTGAAACATTCCTGTGCATGATCACGTCTCTGCTACAGCTGCTGCGGCCCCACATGCAGGCGCAGCCTTGCATGCAGGGCTGGGGTGCCTCTGCATGTTTCTCTTCTATAGTGCTGCTGCGCACCCACATGCAGAGTTGTGCAAGTTCCTGCAAGCCACGCACCACTGCAAACTCCCAAGTGCGCCAAGCCCAGCGTGCTAAGGCATGTGCAGCATACAGGCAGACCAGCACCGCTCCAAACGACCCAGGGCTGCTGCTACTGCTGTCATCAACTTCAAATGTGCTGTGCAGGCCTGCTGCTGGTTTGAACAGCGAGCCTGGCTTTGCTGCTGCTGCTCCTGGCGCCTGCCGGTGCTGCAGCAGCTGTTCTGACTCCTGTTCCTCTTGCTCATCATCATCTAGTTCAAACTGTAATACGCCATCTGCAGCAGTTGCTGCGGTCAATTCTGCGGTTGTTGCGTTGCCGTGGTATTCGGCATCCAGAAAGTCATCCAAGTCAAGGTCAGGCCATTCGCTGTTTGACCCCACAACAGCAGCTGTGCTGACAGGCAAAGGCTGCCCGCTTGCCATGAGGTAGAAGATCTCCCTAGCACTGAGCTTGCTGTGCTACTCGTGCGTGATCAGGTTGGCGTGACACGCATCTATTCACAAGGCAGCATCTTGGCTGGCAGGAGCAATAAGATGTACTGCGTGCGCCAGCTCATGCTCTTGCAGGTGCCGTGACGCCAGCATCTGCTACATCAAGAGGTCCTGCTTATATAGCTGGGTGCGTCGACTCCATCAGCACACATTCTCACAGAACCTTCTGTGACAGTAGCATCTCCTAGTGCCCCAGACCCTAGCTGACAAGCCTTGAACCTTGTTGCCCATCTGTACATCCATTTCCTCTCTTAAGTGTACCGTATCAAGGGCATGTGTGTGCTTTGTCTCGTGCTCAGGCCAGTAAGGCCCACCATCGCAAGCGCGAGCAACTGAACATTTCAAAGCAGCAGGATGATCGGAGACAGGGAGCTTGGCGAGTTCACTGTGAGTAAGGAGTCGACGGCTATACGCAGCTGTGCATACGCAAAGGCAAGTGACCGGCAGGATCGGGCCCCCAAGGGCCCAACTGACTGACCCGCTGCTGCTGGTTCTTCGTCCACACTGCTTTTCTGCAGAGCTGGCTTGGCATCATTATCATGGTCCTGCTTGTTGTCTACCACTACGTCACAGCCGACCCCAGCCTGCAGCAGCGACAGTAGAGCAGCTTCAGCCAGCAGCAGCAGTGAGCAAGCATAACACAGCAGCGATATGTCTGGCTTTGTGGGTGGCAAGCTCAAGCTCAAGGGCGGAGATCCGGTCAAGGGGGGTGTTAAGAAGAAGAAAAAGAAGAGCAGCGGCTCTGAGCTGGCCCTTACCAGCAGCCTGCAGGAACAGGACCCTGCAGGCACGGCTGGTGAGGACAAGCCCAAAGCAGCAGAGCCTATCAAAACAAAGGACGGCTTCATCCTGCCAGACCCGCCAAAGGAAGCAGACAGGCGCACAGAGGCAGAGAAGAAGCATGCAGAGCGTGTAGCGAAGCTGGAGGAGGAGCGGCTGCGCAAGCATGCCACCAAGGGCTACAGAGACAGGGTCAAGGACTTCAACGAGCACCTGGCCAGCTTGTCCGAGCACCACGACATTCCAAAGGTCGGCCCTGGATAGTAGAGTCCAGCGGCCAGTGCACAGCAGCAGCAGCAGTGCAGACTGCAGCAGCAGTGCCTGCAATAGGCTGCTCAGCGGAGGGGTTGCCTGCAACAGATTGCACAGCCGGACCATGGCTGCTGCATGAGTTTCATTGCAGCATTTGTGGTGTCGGTTTGCTGCCTGCTGTGGATGGCAGACAGTAGGCTGCCGCATCTTGCAATGCTGAGGTGTAGGATAGACAGCAGCAGCTCACCAGGTGGTTGGGTGCGGTGCAGGCTTGGCAGTTTTGGTTCATGCAGCACCTGCCGTGCTGCCCAGTGCTGCAGTATGCATACTGTGTCGTTGACAGGTTGATTTTTTTGTTGATGATGTGTCAGCGATGTGGTGAATACCAGCAGCGATGCGCAGGTGAACAACCTGCTTAATGCCGCATGAGCAGGTGCCAGCCCACAGGCAAGCAGCCGCCACTGCTGCTGCTGTTGCTGCGTACCTGCTGCTGGGTTTTCAAAGCAGCGCTATGACTATGGGTCTTCTGCACCTGGATACGCAGTTTATCGACCATGTCACGATAAGCCCGTAGACCTTGTGAGCCCTGCAGCTGGTGAGATGGGCACCTGACGCAAGCAGCTTGCATGGTTTTGAGAGATCAGACCACGTCATGGATGCGTGCACCTTACCTGCCAAATGCTGCCTGCAGCCGTGGTTCCGGAACTGTAGCCCAGTCGGTTGCTGTTGACCTCCGATAGGGTTTGACATGTGACAGAAGGGTGCACAGCTAGGGCTGGATCGTTTTTATATGCGTGTAATGACACCTGCGTGTGCTTTTGTCCTGCCTTCTTGCGTCAGAACACTTGTTCGAAGCACCGAATCTCTCCCCGTCGCCTGTTCACGTGTAAGCTGTCGCTGCAGCGTATCACATAGCAAGCCGCCTAATCATGTTGGGAAGTAACGTGTCACGGATTCATGTGCGGTCGTGTACACAGAGGCCAAGCAGCAGCTGCATGGTCAGGGCTGCTGTCGGAGCAGCAGGAAGCAAAACTCGCCAAGGCGTGAAAGCAGCAAACAGGCCTTGCTTGCAGCCCTTGCCTCACTTGAGAAGCTACTACAACCAAACTCCAGGCCCTAGCAATGTGCAGCAAAGGGAGGTTCGAACATCTGCAGCAGCAGGTGCAGAGTCACTGCCTGCAGAGCCATCCCCACCGCAAGGACTGTTTTGGCGCAAGGTGTCTGCTTTGGCGCTTATATTCCTTGGCTCCACAATCAACTACACCATACTGCAGGTGAGTTGCTGTGGCACACTGCTCTCTGTTGACCAATGCTGCAGCAGTTGGTGCAAAGCTGGAAAGCAGCATATGAACATCATGTCAGTCTGGCTGACATAGCAGCTGCCAAGTGCGTCCTGCACTCAACCACCCTGCTGGTCAACATATGTAAGAGCATGATTGCGTCGGCTGCTGTCACATCTGATGCACTTGTGTCTTGCCTCTCCACAGCATCAGCGTGCACGCTGGTGTGTATGTTTTTTCTGCAGTCTGTGCGCGATGCCATCATCGTCACCAGCTGCGGTGCTGAAGCGCTGCCTTTCATCACAGCATTTGGGGTGCTGCCAGCAAGCTTCCTGTTCTTCATGTACTACGACAAACTGGTGAGGCGCTGCAGATTATCCGGGCTGACAGCATGCAGCAATCACATGCCAGCACCAGCTCATCGCCTGTTCTGCTGAGTATGCTCGCCAGCAGGATACAGTCAACGCAAGCTCCTCTGCATGTGCATACAGTCCGAAGAACTGTGCTGCAGTCTTGCTTCCTGCAACATGCAAATGCCATGCACACGTGGCGTGCAGTGCAAGGGTAACTTCTGGCAAGCAGCGTCCAGGACAGATGCAGCGCAGCATGGAGCAGCGCAGCACATCACCCTGTCATCATCAGCACCTTACACATACACATAGCCAACAGTCCTCATCACCCTGCTTTTCTGCAAGCCATAAATCTCACACGCTCACCTTACATCTGGTCCCGTGCTCGCTGCTGCTTGCAGGGCAAGCTTGTGAACAGCAAGGCAGTCTTTCACCTGGCTCTCGCCCCCATGGCCATCTTCTACGCGCTGTTTGCAGCCGTGCTGCTGCCCAACGCCGCAGTGCTGCACCCTGTGGCACTGGCAGAGCAGTACATCCACATGCTGCCAGAGAGCCTGAGCTGCTTCGTCAAAGTGGTTGCCAACTGGAGCTATACGCTGTTCTTCATTCTGGGGGAGCTCTATGGCAGTGTGGCTATCAGCCTGCTGTTCTGGTGCGTAGTTTGGTGCTTGCAGGAAACCAACAGCCAGGCTACTCATACCGGGCACCCCTGGTGCTGTGGCCTGCTGGGGCTGTGCCTACAGCCAGGGTTACTCGTGCTGAGCATCTTTGAGGGGCGTATGCAGGGCGTTTCGCTGAAACTTGTCCGCGGAATGGTAGCCTGCTCAGACCGCAGAGTTCTGCAGACCTCCGCTTCCAGTGCTGCCGGTGCAAGGATGATCATCCTTCCTGCAGGTCGCTGGCTGATGACGTGTGCAGTGTCAACAGGTTGCAAAAGGGTATGCCCCCAAGCTGGGCCTGCAAATGACCTCACATGCTGTGCTGTGGTGCCACCCTGCCTGCAGGTCGCTGGCTGATGACGTGTGCAGCGTGGAGGAGGCCAAAGAGATACCCTCAGCTGGGCCTGTGAGTGACCTCACATATGCATGCATGCTGTGGTGTAACTTCTGCTGCAGGTCGCTGGCTGATGACGTGTGCAGCGTTAACACATTTTCAGCTCGGCCTGCCAATGACCTCACATGCTGTGGTGCACCCCTTCCTGCAGGTCGCTGGCTGATGGCGTGTGCAGCGTGGATGAGGCGAAGGAGGTGTACCCCAAGCTGGGCCTGCAAATGACCTCACATATGCATGCATGCTGTGGTGCAACCCTCTCCTGCAGGTCGCTGGCTGACGACGTGTGCAGCGCCGACAATTCCTCAGCCCGGCCTGCCAATGACCTCACATGCTGTGCTGTGGTGCCACTTCTCCTGCAGGTCGCTGGCTGATGACGTGTGCAGCGTGGAGGAGGCCAAGGAGGTGTACCCCAAGCTGGGCATCCTGGCCAACGTGGGGCTCATCGCAGCGGGCGGCTTCACACGCTATGTGACTGAGACGCTCGCAAAGGGCAACGAGATTCTGACGCTGCAGGTGCGCGGATAGCAGGTTGTGTAGCAAGGAATTTCAAATCGGATGGAAGTAGCAGGGAATCTGCAGCAGTAGCAGGTAATCTGCTGGGTGTGCTGATGCTGAATGTGCTGGTGCTGGCAGGTGGTGTGTCATGCTTGTCCTGCAAGCGGCTGTGATGTGGTTTTACTAGATAAAATGACTGAGGCGCTAGCCACAGCCAACAATACATCGTCGCTGCAGGCAGGAGGTTGGGTAGACATGTGCTGCTGGTTGTGCTGTTGTCAGTGAATGGTACTGGGTGTGCTGGCAGGCTTGCCTGCAAGCTTTTGTGGTAAAGCGTGCAGCTGTCTGTCTAGCAGTGTGTATGGGATGCAGCTCTCTCTCCTGAACCCAGCATTAGCCGCGGTGTTGTGCAAGCTTGCACAATATGTGGCCGTCCATGTATGACGCTTGAATCAGCAAATGCATCTGCTGAAGCTGCTCCTGCATCCGATGAATGACTCCCTGCAGATACTGGTTGGCGCCATTCTAGTGATGACTGTCATGATGTGCGGTGTGAAGGCATATGTGGATGCACACGTGCTGCCACATGTGGAGGCGGGGCACAAGAAGAAGGAGAAGAAAAAGAAGAAGGCTGAAAAGAAAGAGGAGCCGCAGGAGAAGCAGGACACCTGGCAAGTGCTGAGGTAAGGCATGGGCAGCACATGCATGCATGTGTCCTGCAGGAGCAGACGTAGTGTTCATGTTGGCACCTTCGAAGGCAAAATCATTCTGCACAACACATATGCAGCATGTCTTCTCTGAAAGCGACCTTAGCATTGTATGTACTTGGGTGTGCATGCCACGGGCTCTTGCTGATACCTGTTCAACGAAGTTTGCCTGGCTGTGACTGCAGTAGCATCTCAATTTCTGCTGCTGCTGCTGCTGCTGCTGCCCTGCAGGAGTTCGCCGCGCATTTTCAACCTGGTGCTGCTGGTGATGGGATACGGCACTGCACACAAGCTGTTTGGCTTCGTCTGGAAGGGCCAGATGAAGGTGAGCACATGTAGCCGCTGCTGCTGCACAGTAAACAACGGATATCATGACACTGTCAAGACAAGTTGTGGGGAGCCACGGTCAGTGCGTGCTGCGACGCACTGGTGCTTCTGTTTATATGTAGCCTGGCACACTGTCAGCCTTGACTGCGCAGTGCGCATGCGTTGGAGTGCAGATGCTAAGGTCGTGGTATGTGCAGTGCAGACACACGCCGTCATCATCAGGTGTCACTGGTTGCTTCATGCATTGCCGCCTCCGTTGCATGCACCCCTACTGGTATCAGTTGACTGCTGTGCTCAGGCATCTCACTTGTCTGCCTCGTGCTTGCTGCTGCCTGCCAGGTGCTGTACCCCTCAACGGCTGAGTATGCGACGGTGCGTAACGTTCAAGAAGCCGATTGCACAGCAGGCTTATGGCCAGCATTGCAGAACCCTCCTGCTTTGCTTGCATGCGTTGCACATGTCTAGCAAAGCTGCGCCCTGTCAGCTGCTTGAATCGTGGTGTTGCACAGAAAACAGCAGAAGACAGCAGCGTGTCAAGTGTGGAGTGTGTTTCACACCTACCCATGCGCTGTTGTTTAGTGGAGCATCCAATGTAATGTAATGTTGTGTATTTTGCTGTGCAGGTGATGGCTGACGTGGCCAGCTTCACTGGAGCTGCCACTGTGTCGCTGATGCTGGTGTCAAAGTACATCTTCCAGGTGAGACGCTGAGAGCAGCTAGTCACCAGTGGCGCCACTGCCTAGTGGCGTTCCACCCAATCCCTGGGCACACCCAAAGTAAGTGTATGATGCATTCGAAATGGCCCGCATGTAATTAAGCCGTCAACTGGTGTTGCACCTGCGCCTGCGGCACTGCACACAGTCACTGTGTCTCGCTGATGCAGATGATGTGGTTGTCTGCTTACGTGTCTGTTTGACAGGCAGCAGGCTGCTTGCACTGCCTTGCTGTTCCCTGCGCTAACGCGACCATACGCTGTGTTCTGCCTGTGACTGCAGCACTTGGGCTGTCAGCATGTGCTGCTGCAGGCTTGCATGCGCATCTTACCATCAGAGACTGCAGCACATCTCTCCTTCATCTTCATCTCTCCTGTTCATGCTATAACACCTTTGACTTTTTTTCATCTGTGTGCTGTTCTTTCACCTGTGTGCTGTTGTGCAGTTCCTGGGCTGGCGCGGCGCTGCGCTGATGACGCCGCTGGTGTGCCTGGCTGCCGGCGCAGTCTTCTTTGCAGGCAGCCTGTTCCCGCCAGGCAGCCTGCCAGTCAGCAGCCCGATGGCAGCGCTGCTGGCACTGGGGCCCATTGCAGGCATCATGGTGCAGGTGAAGCTCTGCCTTTGCAACCCTGGGAATGCCGGCATGATGTGCAGAGCAATTCACTTTCAGCTTCTGTTGCTTGCATTCCCAATGTATCATGATCGCAAGTAACAAGCGGACAATACATTGCTGTGGCCCTTGCTCTGCTGTGTCCAGATGTTGTGGCGTGCCACCAAAACACGTGTAACAGACTGATTGACCAAGCGCAGCCTGTGTGATTCCAGTGGCCGTTGTGTCTGGGCACACAGCACAGTGCGCTTCTCTGCAGGCCTGCTGCTGCAGTGACCTCCCATTTATTGCCAAACCTGACTGCGGGTATCTGGTCGCGCCGCCAACTACAGCCTGTTCTACCCCAGCTGGACCTGTGCCGCAACTGCGACTAGCATGCGCATTAGTTTGTCACTCTGTACACGTCGGAGTATACTAACTTGTGCTGTGGCCGCTGTTGCGCTGGCCGTGCAGGTGTTTGGTCGCGCTGCCAAGTACAGCCTGTTTGACCCCAGCAAGGAGATGGTGTTCATCACCATGGACAAGCAGCAGAAGGCAGCAGGCAAGGCGGCAGTGGACATCCTGGGCAACCAGATCGGCAAGAGCAGCGGCAGCTGGATCATGCAGGTGCGTGCTGGCGGGTGCCTATCATCATCATAGTATTACCCATTCACGCCGTGGCGTCAAAGCCATGGCAAGGTGCCTGATGTGTTATTGAGGGACCAGCGGTGCACGCACACCAACCTTGCCTTTTTAAGGGGGAAGGAGGGTAATTCAGCCGGCTCACGCCGCATTTTTTTGGGGGGGGGTCAACCATACAGCCATGCCACGGGCATGCCCCTGAGTGGTTTTGGCTGGTAAAAGTGGGGTTGACCCTGGGGCCTAGGGGCTGGGGCCTGGGACACTCCAAAGGCATACCGGGCTGCAGCCCCCACAATTTTGCAACTCAGGCCCGATCCCTTTGACACAATAAAGTTTATGCTTAGTGTTGCCCATCGCGCGGGTCAGAGTACCCCACTATCAAAAGCAATCGAAAGTTAGCACGAGATTTTTGTCAGCAGCAGCAGCAGTGTCCGTGCTCGCAGGGGACTTTGATAGTGGCCCCTTTTCTTCGCGGCACTGTCCAGATACATCAAACAGCTTTTCATACGTCTGGGTTCGAGGACCTGGGTTGCAAAATTTATGGCGAACGGAGCTCAGGTGTGCTCGATGGCCGGTCGCATGTCAACAAAACAGTGTGAAGACCGGGATACTATGAAATATGAGACTTGACCATGCGAGAGCTCAGTACGCGCAGTATCGAGCCAAGGGATGTCCCTGGACGACTCGATGACTCACCTAGCACTGTTGTGCAGGCAGAAGCCCGATTCGCAGATGGGAGTCATAAGCTGCGAAATCAATAAAATATGTCAAGAAATACCGAAACTAGTCAAGAGGTGCACGTTTTCCTGTCAGTGACTCCACATAGCGTGTTTTCACACTTTAACAGCAGCAGATGGAGTGACACCACAAGGTGGACAGCCAGGGTGCAGTACAGGCCCACCCACTAACTGCCTGACCCTGCACTCTTAAGGGTGTCATACTGACCCCTGGGACACCCCACACCCAGATTTTCAGGTTAATCTGGCAACTTTGGAATTACCCTCCTTGCCCCTTACCGTGACCACACGAACTGTTTGGTGAAAATAAAATCCGGAGCGCTTTTCAATCAACAATATGATTGTGCAAACGGAAAATGCGAGCTGTCGCGTTCACCAAATGTTAGGGTGAGCTGGACTTTTTGGCACACGAAAACGCGTACATCTCACTGAAATCACGAAAATGTTAAGGTGGGCCAGAAATTTTGCCGGGCCCGTTCACCAATCATTCGAACACAGCAGAAAATATGAGCGGGTTTTGATCCCGATCACCAATATTTCGAACACCAAACAGTTCGTGTGGTCAAGGTAATATGAATTGCAGCGGGCTAGCTTTGGTTTGTGCCTCCGCCGTTGCTGCCGTTCTTACATGTGTGTGGATGTTCCTGCTGCTGCTCAATTTTGGTGTGCTGCTTGCAGGCTGCGCTGCTAGGGTTTGGGTCGATGGCTGCTGCGCTGCCGTTCACCTCGCTGGTGTACCTGGTGGTGTGCGGCATCTGGCTGAACGCCACGCTGAGCTTGGCGCGGACCATGGAGGAGACTGAGGAGGAGAAGACGGTGAGCGCGGCAGACGGGGAGCAGCACTTGGGATTGTCTGAGCTTCACATCATTGCATGGGACATTAGCACCTGAGATGCTCTCCAACAGTGGGAAAGTGGCAATCACATTAGGAGCGGCACTTGCAGCATGCCCGGTGTGTGCAGCAAGTGACGTTCTTGTGTTGTCGGCTTGCTGCTGCGTTGCTGTTCACGTGGGAGGCTCGTTGGCCATGGGTGGGGGACTTGGCGTGTCCCAAGTGGCGTTGCTGTCTGCGGCACCCAACACATCAACTGGAAGCAAAACATTTCTCCCAGCGTTCATTGCTGAAGATTGCATCGACCCGCAAACAGATGCTAGCTCATGATGATCACCAGTTGTTGCTTGTGAGCACAACTGCTGTGACTGCATTACTAACCCTTGACCACAGCCAATCAACATATCTGCGCAATATTCATGCACACCATGTGCGGCATGGTGTACTGCTGCTCCTGCAGGTGTCTGCCAGCATCGATGGCACGCCCTTCATGCAGCCCATTGCGCCAGGCAAGATCATTGTGCCTGCTGCGGCAGCTGCTGGTGGCAGCGTGCTGGTGCCGGTGCCCAGCCAGGCTGAGCTGGAGCGATACAACAAGGACGTCAAGGAGTCAATGCAGTCACACTTTGACTGAGGACGCGGCAGGCAGCCACTGTGGTGCAGCACGGCATGGTTGGACGTTGATGTTGCAGGTGGTGGCAACCATGCAATGCTGGTACGCCAGCATGCTGCTGACATGATTGACGCATTTTCCGTGGTGTTGGCGATGACAAGGCTGGTGTACTATGCAGCAGTCTGCACAGAAGCATGGTTGCTCAACGACATGCATGGACAGAGGACAACTGAGGTGGGCATATGCCAACAATGGTGTGAAAGCGCAAGCAAAGGAAACTGTGGGGTATGTTGACGGGTTCAGAACGGTCAGGCTGGGAGCAGCGTGTGATTGTGCAGTCACTGAGTGGTAGGAACAGGTGTGGGTTGAACGTGGGTTCGGCGCTCTGCAGCAGTAGCAGAAGAAACAGGGGTAGCTGTGTGGCAGTGCAGTAGCACATTTGCTCTTCTGCAGCGAGTAGCTGCTTTTGCGCATGTGCATGTGTGTTTGACTGCACTTTGTTCTGAACTCTCCTTTGTATGTGAATGCTGTATGTGAATGTGGCTATGGGCGGAGGGTTGGCTGCGTGGTCATTGAACCTCTGCGCTGCTGGTGTTGCCGTTGCAGCCTGCACAGCTGTGGTCTGCCAAAACAACATGCCTCTGTGTATCAAGGTTGATCATGGCCTTGATGCCTGTGTGTATCCACTTCAAGGAGAGTCATCACGCACACGTTTTGGCGTTGTACTTTACGAGATTTGCTGCACTTGAACGCTGCTCGAGGAATTGTTTGTAGGTCTGGCACTTGTCTTGCATCAAGAGAGCTGTGGATGATGAGACCTCCGCGCTTGCCGCCGTGATGTTTGGTGGTTGGTCTCAAGAACTGCTGCTGCTGCGCATTAGCTCCTGGAATAGCATGATTTTTACACGGCAATGGCATGGTTGCATGATGTGTGAGAGTTTGTCACAGATAGAGTGTGATGCACATGGTGATGCAACATCCTGCAGTGCACACGTGTGCACTGCACACGCAGCGGCTGCGTTCGTTGACTCCAGCATTTCCTGCAGAGTCTGCAGTGCAGACACTGCCCTGCTACCTTATGCATAGGCGACGAGCATGCCTGGTCGATATATGAGGCATGCTCTGAGTGACAGCTTCATTGAGCTGGCTGCGATAGCATGGTCAGTACACTCTTATTTTCAGTCTCATGAGCGCTCACCCTGCTGCTGGCGACGAGTATAACGAGCTGGCTGCCAGCACTACCCAGAGGCTACCGCATGGGTCTCGATGACTGGTGCGCACCTCGTAAGGCGTGCTTAGAAGCAGCGAAAAGAAATCCTACGCCAAGCTGTCCTGCAGTGCTCACCGAAGTTCACTGTGAACGCCCTGGCCAAGGCAAGGATTTCATGCAGCTACTGTGACGTGTTTAAACATGTATGAACAGCAATCAGCCAGCTTCCGGCGCCTCGGGAGGTTGGCCATGGTCATTGTTTTATCCAGTCCGTCACACTTGTTAGAGCAGCTCTGCAAGCTGCTCGCCCTCTGGCACCGTGATCTCTCCTTGACTTGTGTTTTGTGCACCCTTGTCTCAGTTTCTAGAGGTCGACGAGTGTCTGCTGGCTTGGTAGAGCTGTGCGCATGAGAGTAGTGCCTCGCTGCTGCAATACTCCTGGCGAGACATGATCCATCAACTGCATGAACACTAACTGAACAGTCTCATTCCAGTTGCTAGCACCCAGCGCACTGCGCAGCGTCCGGCAGTACCTGGGCAGCTGAGAGGTACACATACCAGCTTGAACGGCAGCCACCATCAAAAATTTGGCAGGATGCAGCAGTGCATGCTTTGTGGGTTGTTCTTGCTGGCGACCCTGGCGGGGCTGGCTTCAGCACAGCAGGGAGGTGAGCCCAGCCAGGACTGTCCTGCAGCAGCAACAATACATTGTTAATGCACTGCGTCCTGCATAATCCTGTTCGCGTCAATCCTCTGAGTGCCTGCTTCTCCTGATACACAGCGTGCCACTCCCTGCTGAAAAAAGCATGATGCTGAAAAAAGCATGATCAAAGTAACATGCTCAAGGAGCAGCAGCAAGCACTGCTGTGCAGCATGTACCACCAGAACATGTCACAACAATCTGCGATGTACTGCCTGTTGCGTCCGCTGCTGCTGCCGCCCACAGTGCGGAAGCCTGGCAATGATGGCTCAACCAGCTGTGCTGCCTGGTGCACCTCGCAAGCTGGCGGCACGCAGTACAGCAGCTGCCAGTCTGCGTACGACACAAAAGCCAAGACAGCCATCAGCTGCACGCAGCTGCTCGGGTACTTCAAAACCTACCCACCACAGTGCTACTGCCAGGGGCTGGTGTGGCAGGGTGTGTGGAATGGCACAGTAACCAGAAAGACACCCACCACCACCACCACCACCACAAAGGTTTCAAACTGTACGCTGCTGCACAGAGCGTGCGTCACGTGCGCCTACCAGCGCATACCAGGCACAAAGAACACAGACTTCATTTGCAGCACGTGTGCCTCAGGTTGGAGGCTGCGCAATGATGGAATCTACAAGACATGTGGTGAGCAAGGCGTGAAGCTAGTGCAGGTGCCAGCAATGTTGTCAATGCACCAGAGCAGCAGCACTTGGGGTTTGTCAATACAGATCGTCTTTACAAACACAACAGCGGCAGGCAGAATGGGGGCCACGCCATTCATACCGGGAATCAGCACCAACAGCAGCTGCGCTCAAGCATCGCTCCTTCACACGTCTGTATCTCTGTCACTCAGTGCCCTGGCCTGTGTCCTGCTGCTGCAGACTGTGTGCCTGGCATGACATACAACAGCACGGGCACCTCCAATAGCAACTGGTGCGTGGCATGCAGCACGCCTTACTACTGCACTGGGGGCAGCGCTGTCAACCCCTTGGCCACACCCAGCCAGTGCCCGGAGGGCCTTGTAACGATCTCTTCGGGAGCCAAAAGTGAAACGCAGTGCTATACTGCAGGCGGCTTTGGCCGTACTACTACCGTGCTGGAAAATGGGACGGCAGTGGTGGAGTCGGTGGTATGCCCCTTAGGTAGGCGCGCGTGCGTGCATCGTCGTCATCATCATCATCATCATCATCATCATCATCATCATCATCATCATCATCATCATCATCATCATCATCATGTTACATCAAGCCATAGCATCAACGCCATCAACCTCGCGCCCCATTGGAGTTCGCGCGTGCAGTATGGCTGCAAGATGCTATGCTGGGTGTGCCGTGTGGGTTGGGGCCAGCTGATTGAACGAATGGGTTAGCTGCGCGTGGTTTATTTACAATAAGCTCTCGCGTAAAAGGAGGGGGATGTGTGCGCGATGGTAAAACCTCATTTGTTCCTGCACGCCTCCCATATTAGGGACCAGCTACTTCACTTGGTGATGAATCTGCCTTTGCATCAAAGCTTGGTGCATGCAGCATGCCGGCATACAACATCCAAGCACAAAAATTTGGTGTTGAACCTTCAGGTCCAACTCATAGATTGTCGAGGTTTGCGTGTTGTGCTTTTTTTTATGCGCTGGCGTTCTTCACCCATCTGTTGTGCTGCGCAGGAGCTTACAACAAAGGCGGCAACACTGCCGGCTGCCAGCAATGCGGCACGGGCCTCACAACAGTAGCAGAAGGCTCAAGCAGCATCACTCAGTGCGTGGCACCTCCAGGCTCCTATGTTGACCGCGGCACCGGCAAACAGTGCCAGAAGGGCACGTTTTCTTCGGAGTTCACGAACGCCACGTCCTGTGTACCCTGCAATGACGGCTTCACGACTGCTGGCCTTGGCAGTACTAGTTCGGCACAATGTGACAGGGTGATGCCAGGGTTCTACATTGTGAACGCCAGCTATGCTGCGCCCTGCCCACTGGGGAGCTACCAGGGGACTGAAGGCACTGTGTACAGCTGCAATGCTTGGTGAGTGGCTAGAACTGCTGGATTGAATTGCTTGTATGTGCTTCAATTGCATGGTGATGCATAGTTTGAGCCTGCTGCGGAGCGTCCACAAGACCTACGGCACTGTGTACGGCTGCAGCGCTTGGTGTGGGACATGGGCTGTAGAAGCCGGTTGTGAATGCCAGCTATGCTGCGCCCTGCCCACTGGGCAGCTATCAAGGTACTGAGGGCACCGTGTACAGCTGCAGTGCTTGGTGAGTGGCTGATACTGCTGGAATATAGTGCTTGCTGCGTGTATTGCTTCATCAAATGCATGGTGATTGCATATCTTCAAACCTGACAGGGAGCCACCAAGGGACTGAAGGCACCGTGTACAGCTGCAGTGCTTGGTGAGTGGCTGGTTGAGCTTCGAGGCAAAAGTATGTGCATCAACTGCATGGTGACTGCATATCTTCAAACTGCTGGGGAGCTACCAGGGCAGCGACAGACTGGTAGCTAGCATGTTGCTGGCACTTGCCCGACTGCCAGATAGAAAGGACTGTTCGCGCTCAACGGCTTTGTCTAACCTGTGTTGTGTGGTGACTTGCCGCCCTGCAGTCCGTTTGGCTACATAACGCGCGATGATGGCGCGGGCGGCAACGCTGAGTGCTTGGCGCCACCCGGTTGGGAGCTCAAAGAGGGTGCGGCCATGATCACAGAGTGCGAACTAGGGTTCTACAAGGTGCGTCTTATGAGAATGGGGGCCTGCTAGATCACTCAAACTATAGCGGCATACTGGGGTGCTTGCCTGGAGGTGTGGAAACTGCACAGGCGGTGAACTATTTTTGTTTATGATGCCATCAATCTCAGAAATGATGTGAAATGTACATGTGGCAGCTTCAGCCTGCTGTCATGACATGATATTTGCAGGTGACCAAGTGTGTGTCATTATCAAGAATCTGCATATGGTAATGGCTGATGCCAAATGCGTGTGTTGTGTTTGTGCTTGCAGGAAGGATGGAACAAGAACCCTTGCGTGGCGGTGAGTTGGCATACCCCACTGCGCATGAGCTATTGCATCACACAACGACTGAACCCGCTGCGTTGACCAGCATAGACCAGCCCAGTACATGGGCTATCATCCCGACTGGCAGCCTGCCTGGCAGGCGTTTGCAGCAAGCTGTGTGCGCAGAATTGCAGCACAATGCACACGTGCAGCCTGCCGCATACCATGTAACATTATCGCCTTGTTTTCCAAGATTAGCTGCGATTAGCTGCAGGCCGCGCCGTTAAGGTCCTGTTTTCTCTGCTGCTGTTTCTCATTTTCCCTGCAGTGCGGTGTAGGTTTGACAACAGAGAAGAACGGCTCAGTGGCTGCTGATCAGTGCCGCATCAAGCCTGGGTGGGGCATCAAAACATTCATCCCACTTGAAGCAGAGATGTGCAACAACAACAGATATGGCGACCCTGCAATGCGGCCTGTGGTGGCCAGTGCGAGATGTGTGCCCTGCGCTCCCAACTTGTTCACGATGGATGTACTACAGAACAACATCACCACCACTGGCTATACATCTGAACAGGTGAGCGTGCAGAGTTCTCAGCTCTCTCATAAATCTTGCTTGGTAATCCAGTTGCGCTTCTATCTGGATAGTGCATATATAGATGTCACCGTGCAGGTCTGCAGCAGCTATGCACTGCAGTCATCTGCTCACCTCATCCCAACAGAAAGAGATCTTACATCAGTCTGATCTTACAAACTCTTGTCATTCTGGCTGCTGGTGATACTTGCAGGAGTGCCTGACAAAGCCTGGCTGGGGCCTAGAATCCTCCGGCATGGTCATGATGTGTCAAGAAGGCCTCTTCAACGAAGGACTAAACCGCAACCCTTGCCGCGAATGCGACGCCGGTTACACCAGCGTCGAAACAGGCGCAAATAGCCCGACAGCATGCGTCGTGCGCAGCGGATGGGCCCTGGATGCTGCTTCAGGGCTGCCTAAGCCATGTGATGCTGGCACTTTTGGGACTGGAGGTAGCGCTTGGAATGTGGGAGGGAGCTGCACTGCGTGCCCGGCTGGCTACAGCACGCAGAAGGATGAGACTGTTGCTGCCGAGGAGTGCAATGGTAGGTGGCGCAGCTGCGACAAAGCTGCCGATATGTTATGACCGGGTCCCTTGTGTGTACTTGAGGGCAAAAGTAATTTGCAGGTTCCTCCTTTGCCATGAATAGTGCGACATAAGCAGCACAGCATGTAACCAGGCAGCAGCGCAGTCAGCGGCTTCGGCTCTGTTGCAGTGTATGACAAATCAGAGCTTTGCAGTGCGTTCATTACACCGTCTACTGCCCACAGCAACTTGTGCACGTCGTTGTGCCAGCACCTGCAAAATGTATTGTACATAAACGGCGATGCTGACACCCTGTTGTTCTTCCTGCCCTCCTGGTTCACTATTCGCAGTGTGTACTGCTGGCTATGGTGGCACCAACTGCACCGTGTGCAGCTACAACACCTACAGCACGGGGGGACAGGCAGAGGGCAACGCCTGCATGCCTTGTGCGGCCGGTGCAGGTAAGCTGCTGCTGCACAATGCCTTTTGCGGTGTCTTTTGATTTAGGTGCTGAACATTTCTGCCAATTC
Organism: Tetradesmus lagerheimii; assembly: GCA_902809745.2. NCBI lineage: Eukaryota > Viridiplantae > Chlorophyta > Chlorophyceae > Sphaeropleales > Scenedesmaceae > Tetradesmus > Tetradesmus lagerheimii. The sequence goes on from CADDIJ020000263.1 coordinate 144,744, forward strand.
GAGAAGCCTTGTGCGGCAGGTTACATGCAGGTGAGCTGCTGCTGCTGCTCCATGTGTTTAGCTGCCAGCTCCACTGTGATGGTGTCAGTATCACAGCGTTTTGTGGCACATGCCTGCTACTGTTCATTGGCGGTCTATCCGCAGCAACTGCTGTCTCTGCCGACTTCTTTGTATCTGTGCTGTCAATCCGCTTAGGTCGTGCTCCGATCAGGCTGCTGTTGCTGCTGCTGCTGCTGCATGTCTGCAGTGAGTGCCCGTAAAGCCACCGACAGCACGCGCTGCTTCCCTGATATGGTCGATGCCAGCAACGACTACTTCACCCTCAGCGATGACAGCCTCTGGACAGATGACAATGCCAAAACATCGGTAGCCTGCTCAGAAGCCTGCAGGATGAGCTCACTGTGTGCAATGTACCGCTTCGCTAACGGCCAGGACACCCCAAGGTGCCAGCTGCTGTTAGAAGTTGAATCTGGCAGTGAAGTGATTGGCTTCAAGGCTGACCAAGGTGCCGATTACGCGCTGTATAAAATACCAGAGACGCTGGCAGTTGGCGTGTTAGTTAAAGACGCTGGGAAGTTGACGCCGAAAGAGTGTATGGCTGCGTGCGCGGCCTCAGGCCAGTGTGAGATTATCAGTATGGTAGCTGCAAATTTGCCGGCGACTGCCGGGCCTTGTAGGTTGTTTGGAAGTCAACTTGAGCCCGAGTGGACTGGGATGTATCACATTCAGGGAAACAGGCTGTATACAGACAGTCTGATTGATGCTTGAGTTGCAGGGGTTAGCAGCATTGGGTGATGCTTGCAGCTGGCTTGTGTGTGGTGTGGTGTGGTGCCGTGTGCTGTGTTGAAAGTGGCACGCTGCAACCAGGGTCCTTTGCGCTGACGACGCATGTTGCAGTCCTGCATTGCGTACTGCTGTTTGTATGCATACGGTGCAGCTGCTGTCGTGTTAGGTGACTGGTAGCTCTCGAATGTTGGTTTGGTGCCACAGCAAGTACCAGGCACAGTACTACTAGCAGGTTGTTATCGTTCTCTGTAGCATGGGGTTTGGTTCTGAGGGGTTGAAAATGATTGTTAGCGATGGAACTATTGGTCTTGATTTATATGCAGCCCTTTGCAGGGCTTGTCCGTTTGTATGCCTCTGCCCCAGTGCGCTGTGCCCACCTGCACAGCTGATTTGTTACAGTTTGTATTGAGGCATTTTGAAAGGTTGACACCAGCTCAGCATGTGGTACATCTCAGATCAGCGTGGATTTGAGGAAGCAATTGAGGAAGCAAGTGAGGAAGCAAGTTCAGCCTCAGGGACAGCAGCGTCAGCAGCCATACATTGGTGTAGACAGCTTATCTTTCATACTATGGTTCTCTCAGCTGTTGTGATGCATGTAGAACAGATCCGAGGTTTGCTGCAGCTAACAGGCTGCAAATGCAGAGTGCTGTTGCAGGTACGGCTGACGAGACATGCCCATTGAAAGGGGTCGAATGTGTTTTTTCAGCTATGCTGGTTGTGTCAGGCAGCATCATGTGATTGGCGGTTGCATGGCCGTGGAGTTGTTTGTGAAACAGCGGCAGCGCATTCTAACAGCTGCTTTGATGTACAGGGTTGCGGTTACATGCATGGTGTTTTCAGCCTCTGCATGAGCAGTGTCCACTAGGCAGAATATCTTGTAGCCGTTTGTTGGCAGCAGCCTGCTGTGTACTACACATTTGGATACTATTATTAGCTACTTCCTTATAATCTTCTTCCTTTTTGCCGTTTGTTGGCAGCAGTTACGCATTTTTGGAACAAATACTGGTATTATCTACTTATTATTTTCTTCCCTTATTTCTTTTCGAATGTTGGAGATGGGCCTTGCTACAGCGTGAGGCGAGTACTGCAGTACAAAGCGGTGTGCATGCGTTTTGAACATGATGCCCGCGCATTGCACCAAAGGGTTGTGTGTTGGCGCAATATGGTCGTTTGCATGCTGCATTGTCATCAGGTGCACATGTGCACAGCAGCAGTTGAAAGCTGCGGTTTACTGTCAGGGCGGGCAACACTTTGGTTACTGAGTCGAACACGCGGCTTGTTGGCATTGCTGATGATGTGGGCACAGGGCCGCGTCAACTGCCTGGTCATGCGGTGCATTCTATGGTTTTGGAACGGTTGAAGTTTGGTGCAGTGCGGTGTGGTGAGAACGCGTGCAGGGGATGGGCGGGTTGGCCCATTTGGAGCATTTGGAGTTGTACTTGGAGGATGGCTTGCGCATCGCAGGGCATGATGAATCTTTGAGCTAGCATTCTTTCTTCTGTGCCTAGCCGGCTGCATCCTGCATGTGGGTGGTTGAGCAAGGATGCAACTACAACCGCTAGATGCAGACGGAGTTGTTGGCGGGGTTTTTGGATGGGCCTAGAGCTACACTAGGGTCACAGTTTTGGCAGAGCATTGGCGGCATAACGCCTGTTTTAGGGCGTAGCCTGTTGCATGAATTGGAAACACGTCATGAGTAGGCGTTGGTGGATTTGAATAGGGCATCCCTTGTGGGGGTTGAGTGTATGCTGTTACAAGTTGCAAGTCCTATGCATCAGAAGCAGGCCAAAGCCCTGCTGCGTAGGACTTGGAACAGCGTATGCAGATCATTGTGCACCCGGAAGCCTGGCTTCAGGGCCCCGGCAAAGTTGGCTGATGTGATTATACGGCCAGCCCATCAGCTATAGCTACGGCCTTTGGTGCTGCGTTTCCAGGGGTTTCTGAAATTGTTATATGACAGGGTTTGAGCCACACATTACAGGGTTCCTGACATTCCTTACATCATCATCATCATCATCAAATTACCAGATCAAGCCATAGCATCAACGCCATCGACCCCGCGCCCCCCCGGGGCGGAAGAAAGAGGGAGCACCGCTCCATTATGTTTGCAACTATTACGCACATCCCAAGCTTTCACAAGATACGCAGCAATGCTCCTAGACACCAGTCGGCAAACCCCCTTGCTACCCCAAACATCATCAGAAACAAAACGCAACAACTTGGTCGATGCATCAGTCAATGACAATACATTGCGCAATTTTCCAGCGCCACCAGCAACTGTCTGTTGCAAAACAGACGGAATCTCATCCAACATAGTATCTCTTTGAGCAGAAGTGGCAGGACAATCAAACATCAGATGTGACAAAGACTCAACATTCTGACCACAAGCAGGACACGCTGTATTAGAATCTGCTCTGCTACCCCCATAACGACTGGTACGCTCGTGCACACAAAGACATCCCATGCGAACACGCATCAGCAACTCAACGCCACGTGTTGGCGCACCAGCACACAAAAATGGCCTGGGCCGTTTGAAGCGCATGGCATCAGCATGCGTAGGGTGAACATGCATGACGTAACGACATTCCTTACATTGTTACGTTGTTATATGTATGGCTCGTGAACTCTGGACGATGCCATCGTCGCCACAGTGTGGCTGCACAGCATTTATGCGGCCTTGTTATAACAGGCCAGCCAGGTGTGTGGCCTTGGGTTGAATGGTTGTGAGCCTGCACCACACCTGCAAGCGCTGTTGGGCTGTGCATGCGTGGTGCAGAGCTGTTTTGGAATTGGAACAGGCTGTTTATATGCATGCTGATGAGGCAGCGCTGCGCACAGTGCTGTGCATCCTGTGCGTGCGCAAACAGAGACATGCGGGGCGGCATGTACTGTATTATGTGGGGAAGCTGGGTCGTTTGAGTGGGGCACTGCCGTGTGTAAACACACATGTGGAGTGTTCAGTGCTGGGGGCGCGGGGCCGATGGCGTTGATGCTATGGCTTGATCTGGTAATTTGATGATGATGACATGTGGAGTGTTCAGTGCTGCTGTGGTTTGTGGCCCTGGGTTGGGTGGTTGTTAGCCTGCACCACACCTGCAAGCGCTGTTGAGCTGCGCATGCATGGTGCAGAGCTGTTCTGGAATTGGAACCCTGTGTATATGCATGCTGATGGTTCAGCGCTGCGCACAATGCTGTGCATGCGCAGGGTGCACAAACATTTTGAGACATGCGGGGTGGCATGTACCACATGTGCCACATGGTACAGTGTACCATGCCGGGAAGCTGGGACCGACAAAGTTCATGTGAAAATTTTGTAGCACTCTAGCAGGAAAAAACATGCAGTGACACCCTTCCCCTGCACGCAAGGCTGCTCACGCATGTAAGGCTGCGCATGCACGCAAGGCTGGCTGCACCCACTGTAATGCGTCGCTGATTGTCAATGTTGAACCATAGCATGTGGGGCACTGGGTGTGTGAAGTGTTCAGTGCTGCAGGTGCTGTGTGAATGGGCGCCTCAGCAATGCCGCTGCTTCTTTTGCCAGGCACACTAGCTATGGTGGTGGGCAAGGGGGCACAAGGCGGCGCTGCGATTTGTGGTGACATATCGGCTGCCAGCTGATTGTAGTATTGGGAGCAGTGATCTCTTTTGGACAGCCTGCTGGTGCTGCAGCTTTTAACAAACGGTTATGGGGCGTTTGAGCTCCGAGCTTGAAGCTGTTGCTGCTCTGGCAGGGCCAATGCCACGCAGGACCTGGTGCGTTGGTGCATTCAGGCAGCATCAATGTCGCTACAGTATCAGTGCTGGCGTGGTGTATGCAGGCTCCTGCGCTGACATACCACCTGCCACAACCTTGCTTGGTGAAAGCGTTACTGTGCTGCACAAGCACGCGCGTATGGTGTGAGAGGCTCGCAAGTCACGAAGCACTCAGCTGGTGCCACAAGACAAGGCACAATGGTCAAGCATTGCATGAAGGTATGATGTTTGCTTTACCTTGAGTCCAGGATCCGCCTAAAACGTTCACTTCACAATGTAACATAGCTAGCTTGACCACGTATTATGTGTATAAAGGATTGCAGGCACCAGAATAGAATATCATGCAGCATAATGCAGTACTCACATGTCTAGATGGGGCCCCCGCCACCATGGCTGAATATGCTTGAACCTCAGTCTTCTGCTTCTCCTTGTTTGTTGATTCTAGTGTTACCTGCACTCAAATGTGCGACATGCAGCGCTAATCATCCGACGATGATGACCATCCTGTTACCCAGTCGAGCCATAGCATCAACGCCACCAGCCCCATGCAGCGTCTGGTGTCACAGCCATGCATCACTGATGATGATCATCAGCAAATCACCAAATCAAGCCACAGCATCAACACTGCCATGTAGTAGCATACTGCATCCGCTGGCACAGTACCCAGACAACCACCGCCGCAAAGAGTAGTAGACTGAGAGCTGTCAACTTGGTAGCAAGGGGCCTGCGACGTTACATATGTGCCAGCGCCAGTGGCCTAACAACCACAACTCTGTGTTCATGCGCATGCACCAGGGGACGAACAGCAATCCCCGCCAACCATACACTCCTAACAGTTGCCTAATTGGTAATTATACACTAAACAATCTTCACAGCTGCCAGCTGGGACCACCAGCGTGAAGTAAGATGCCTGCCACACACAGGTCCTGAGTGTATTCGCCTATTACTAGGCTAATAGCCGCCCACACGCACCAGGCCTCCCTTCTTGCCTGTGCTCAGCGCAGCACCATCATAGCCGCCTGTATCAACCGCAATACCCCTGCTCCCCTTGCTGCGCGCCGCCTTCTTGTGGAACTTGTGATCTGCGCGCTTGCTGCTCTTTGCCTTGCTGCTAACACCTAAGCCCTCCATCAGCTCTAGATCAGCTTCACTCAGCAGCAGCATGGATGCATCACCAGACTCCGCACCAGCAGCAGCAGCAGCCTCATCATCACCGTCACCATCACTGCCAGAGCTGGCATCCTCCTCCTCATCATCTGCAGCTGGTACTGCTGCTGCTGCTGTGCTGCTGGTCTCCCCTGCTTGCCGCTGCTGCTGCTGTTGCTGCTTCAACGGCTGCTGCTGCTGCAGAGTGCCTAGCTGCATTGCATTGACCGTACCCGGCAGCGGTGCAACATCGGGTGCAAACCCTACTCGGCCAAACCCAGGCGGCAGCTTGCAATACAGCAGCTTCCCATTCGTGTAATCCTTGAGGATCTGCCGGCCCGCCCTTGCTTCGTCTGCTAGGCCACTTGCTGTGGCCCAGCCACGCGCACGCGCAAGCCCAAGCAGCAGCAGCGCACCCGCTGACAGCTGCTGCTGCTGCACGCGGCTGCTGCTGCTGGCGTAGCTTGCTGCAGCCGGCGCCGGCTCAGCTGCTGCTGCTGCTGCCTCTTCCGCTGGCTGCCTGGCTGCAGAATCCACCTCCCCTGTTGCTGCTGCTGCTGCTGGCTTGGCCGAACTAGACGGAGCACTAGCTGCTGCTGATGCGCCGTCTTCAGGCCACGCTGCCATGTGTATGCCATACACTGCCTCAAGTTGCTGCTTGCCGCAGCGTGCTGCAGCCACTTCGATGGGTGCGCGTACGTCTGTGAGGCGGTCAATGGGGATGACGCCTGCTGCCACCATCTCTGCTTTACTGGCCGCAAAGCGAGGGAACACCAGACCTGCAGCCATGAATGACATAATGTGGCAAAAGTAAGCAGGACAGAGGTCAGGCACTCAGCAACTGCTGAAGGACCCAGTTCATGATCGGAACACAGCGGCAAACACAGAGCACCAGACCTCCACACATGCATCACACAGTGCAGAACAGAGGTCTGGCATCGCCAAAGGCACGATTTTCAAAAAGAGACAGAGAAAGAGACACCAAGCACGCAGCACTCGGCCTGTACAAACGCACCACCCCATGACGCTAATGCCGCCAGCAGTTCTACAGTACATGGCTGCACCGTCTGGTTTACAGGATCGCAAGACCTACCTCCACCACACGATGCACAACAAAGCACAGCGCGGTCACATGCTGTCAAGACACACCTGGGCAGTCGCACAGGCACAGCGTTGGCGATACGTTAAGCGTCTGGAAATGCTTCGTCTTGCCGGGTGTTGGCGCCACGGCAGTCTTCTTGGCGCCAAAGATGGCGTTGATGGTGGAGGACTTGCCCACGTTGGGGTAGCCCACCAGGCCCACCATTAGACGGCGGCTGGGGTCCTGCCTGCGAAATCGCAAAGTATATCAAACCAACCAGAAAGCGTCAGTGCAGGTGGGCACACTAGTTACACTAGTTACTGCGCAGTACAAGGACAAGCAACGGTTGAAGTGCTGCCTGCAGGAGCACAAAGCAGTTTGCAGTTGGCAGTAGGATGATAATGTTTCAGCCTGCAGGGGGCAGAGGGCGAGCCACAATGGCAACACAGCAGGCCCACCATCAGCCGGCGGCTGGGGTCCTGCCTGCAGGAGCACAAAGCAGTTTGCATTTGGCAGCAGAGTGACAGTGTTTGAGGCAGCAGAGGCAGAAGGCCAGCAACACAAGCAACACACCAGGCCCACCATCAGCCGGCGCTGGGGTCCTGCCTGCAGGAACACAAAGCATATCAACCAACCAACCTTGAACCAACCGCAAACCTTCAGTGCCGCACTGCGGCGCATACAAGTTGGCTGCTGCCAGCACGAGAACAAGCATGGTAGCAGGCGTCATAGTTGCCAAGCAGAAGCACTCACCCCGGCACGCACCTGCAGTGTTCATCCTCAATGCAACTGCGCATGCCAATTGCAGACCAAGCATGCACTGCAGCTGTGAGGAACCAGCAGCAAAACTACAGCCGCTCACCACAATACCAAACCACATGTCAGCAAACTTTCTGTATGCCACCAGCCCACCACCCACCTGCGGGGGTCGTCCTCATCAGCTGCGTCCACCGCCTGCCGCGCCAGCCCCTCCAGCACCACCAGCAACCGCATACCACAATGCTGAACCAGGGCGACAACTTTTGCCATGCCACCAGCCCACCACGCACCTGCGCGGGTCGTCCTCATCTGCTGCGTCCAACGCCTGCCGTGCCAGCCCCTTCAACACCACCAACAACCGCGTACTACAATGCTAAACCAGGTCGAAAACTTTTTGTATGCCACCAGCCCCACCACCCACCTGCGCGGGTCGTCCTCATCTGCTGCGTCCACCATCTGCCGTGCCAGCCCCTCCAGCACAACCAGCATCTCATCAACTGACAAAATACGCGTCCTGCTGCTGCTGCTGCTGCTGCTCTCCGCATCCTCAGCCGGCAACCCCAGCAGCTGCCGGAAGTACCGCGCGACAGCATCGGGATCCGGCGTAGCAAGCCCGATCGCGATCGCGTCGTGACGCGCCTTTGCCTGCGCCTCGGACGCCGCGAACGCTGACCAGAAGCCGTACTGCAGGCCTTGAGCGTCGAAAAAGTCGGCCCATGCCGTGCGTACTGCCTCTGGCAGCAGGTCTGCTTTGTTAAGCAGGATGAAGGAGGACTTGGTGGGGTGCAGCTCGTTGGCAAATTCCACCAGGTCGCGGGAGAAGTAGGTCAGGGGGTCACGCGCATCCACCACCTGCAGGAAGGAAGAGACGCAACGAGGGCAAAGCGAGCACAGTGAGCAACGCAGATGATCAGGCAGGTGGCACAGTATGTGGCAAACGCCAACACTAGTGAAGCAGCATAAGTGGTTTAAGTGAAGCAACTACAGAGCCAGGCAGCGGTGTTGCAGAACAGCATCGGCCACATCGCATGCGCGGCACTACAGTTCAAGCTGACAAACATACGGATCCATCTCAAGCATCGCAAATTAGAAGCAGCTGCACAGCAGGGACCAACAATGTGCATGCCGAACAACAATGCGCATGCGGAACACCAATGCGCTGCCGGCTGCTGCCGCACCCTGCACCACGATGTCGAAGCGCTCCAGCAGAAAAAACCCTTAGGTTCCATAAAATGTACAGACATTGCAAACATTATATTACAGAGACATGTCAAAAGATGCCGCACCTGCACCACGATGTCAGATCGCTCCAGCACCCTCCACAGCTGCCGCCACACCTCCAGGTTGCGCTCAAACGGCGTCAGCAGCAGCTCCTCCTCCTCCTCCAGCACCGCCAGCTGCCTGCAGCGTGACATTGTGCATTCAGGCAAAAATGCGTTGAAGCATGTAAGAGTGAAGGACCATGGATCCACATGAGCAGAGAAGAAAACGTCAGCAGCAGCTCCTCCTCAAGCACTGCCAGCTGCCTGCAGCGCGCAATTGTGAAAGCACAACAACATGCACCCGCAGTGTTGAAATGGAGGGAAATGAGGAACATGACAAGCATGAGCAGAGAAGAAGACGAACAGCAGCTCCTCCTCCTCAGGCGCGGCAAGCCGCCTCCATGGCGCTGCATGCAGAACCAACGGCTCACAGGGGACGCAGAACTTGCCAACGGGACAGTGCAAACGGGACAGAGCGCAACATACCGCAACTCCGCGCTGGAAGCCATTGCTGCAGCTGCATGTAAGCTGACTGAGAAGTCCGTCAAATGGCCAGTAACATGTCGTGCAGCGCCACAACCTTCTCAACGGACTGCGCACCTGCGCCAGCTCAGGAAGGCTGCCTTCTCCTGTGCATCCAGCTGCTCAGGTGTCGTGCTGGCATCCCACTGCGGCCTGCGCGGGATGATCAGCTTGTGCACGTTACGCGCCTCTGCTGCTGCGCGCAGCGCTGCCGACTGCTCTGCTGCCAGCGTGCTGTGTGCTGAGCTGGAGATGACCACCGGCTGGTAGCGCTCTGCTGTGAAGTTGCGGTCCGCAAGCTCAGCCTGCAGCAGTGTAGAAGAAGCACATTGGTTTTGCAAACCATGACACTAAGTGCATTCCTACGCTGCTCGGCACAGGCAGGCACACCATGCATTCTACACACAGTACAACCACCAAGCAGCGTTTTCCGTGTGCACGAGGCACGCCAAAAGCTCCATGCGCGCACTAGCTGCATGCCCAGAGCTGCACCAAGACAGCTGCACACTATCTTCCATGCACGATCTGCATGCACTGCGGCTGCAGTTGATGCTGCCGCTTCTGCCTTCAGCACTGCTGCTGCTGCCGTTGCTGCCTTCAGCACTGCTGCTGCTGCTGCCGCTGCTGCTCACCATGGCCATGAGCTCATCCAGGTCATTCCTCTCCAGGATGCTCTGCATGCCGCCACCCATGTCTGTGGTGTGGCGGTCCTGGAAGGTGCCACCGCCAAACCCACTCTGCATGCATGACAACACCGGGGAAGCACGTGACTGTGTAAGGTCATGCACTTGATGGCCCGTGTACAGTTGCATAGAGTGACCATGCTGCAGAGAGGTATGTAGAGCCTAGGCTGCTGCTGCTGCTACGAGAACATGTACTGCTGCTGGCAGCAGCCTGGGCTAAGCCATGCTAGCCGATGCAAGGCCGCAGAAAGCACGTAGTTCAGTAAAATGACGTATAGATGTGCCGAACACAGCAACAGCTTGCTAGACACGCCAGCCTGGCAGCTGTGTTTGCCATATGCACACAGAGGCAGCAGTGAGGTGTCACATCAGCAAACCCACACGGCATGCAGCGCTTTCATGCTTCTTCGTTGCTTATCAGCTACTCGAACGTATATAAAAGCCGGTCGGTGAGAGCAGCCCTACTTCGAAGCACTGACGGGACTAAGGCCCGACCCACCTTGTGCCTGCGAGTAAGGGCTGCGCCAACCTTTGTTCCACCTTGAGATCTTGCCTTTCCATTATGCTTCCCCATGCTGCCGGGACCAGCTACGCTTGCAAAATGCAAAGAGAGAAGAGACTGCCAGAGCACAACACGAGGAACGCAGCACAGCCCAGTATCAAGGAACTAATGCCAGCAAACGTTTCCAAACGCAATGAATCCGGAAGCATGCAACAACCGCTAACAAGCATCGTGGAGTGACATACTGTCATACTGACAACTGCCTGCAAAGCCCTGTACCGCTGCCCTCTGTCACATGTGCCCCATCTCCCCTGGTCAGCAGAAGTTTCACCTCAGGTTGCCTTTCCAGCACTAGTGGCGTTGGTGTCAATACAGCGTACGCCAACGTTGGCGTCAACAAGCACATGTGGCAGGGCAGAATTGCAGGCACATTGCATATGCAATGCCGTCACGACATCAAGTATGCTGCACATTGCGCCCTCACGCACATCAAGCATGCACGCAGTAGAATATATTTCGAGCAATGCTGCAGATGGCTGTCCAGTACCCTGGTCTCTATGAGCGTTCACAGCAACTGCAAGTGGTTTATGTCGTGTGAGCAAGTTGCTGGCAGGTTGTGGCACTGTCTCTGTTGCCCACTCTGTTGCTCGCAAACTCGCAGCCATCACTGCATACAGCTGACTGGAAAGTGGCACTGTCGAAGTTCACAGCTGAGGGAGCGCAACTCACCACTGTGCACCTCTGATACATGTGTGTCTGGTCGCTTGCTGCTTGCAGGACAGCCCTCAACTTGCAGCCTGCTACTGCACAACACTGTACTGCTGATGTGCGCAACCAGGCATGCTAGCTCTGTGATGAAGACGGGCCTGCCTGCTCCGCTGCAGCCAGTGACGGCACCTGGCGTATGCAGCTGCAAGAGGGTAGCCACTGCAAGACTTTCAGCGTGGTGAGTACCAGACTTCTGCCTGTTTTTCTCTCAACAAGCAAGGCTGCTGCTGCTACCATTGGGCAGCTCAAGCCTTTCATATGGATAGCTGCATGCCTGCCAGAGCCCCTGCAGGACAGCTGCAGTATGCAGGCCAGAGAGGTATATCTGCGAGCAGTTTTCGGAAGTTCCTGGAAGCCTGGAGCCTGCCTCACCAGAGCAGCAATCATTGCCTTTGGTCTGCAGTGCCCAGCTGCAGCGCATGTGCTACGACTGTAACTGCATACGCGTGTGTACTGGCGAGAGATCATCTGTGTCAAGGAACCCAGAGGTAACTGTTGCTGCTACCTCCACCTGCAGGGATTACGCATCACTACAGCAGCACTCACAAAGTTGGCAACCACACACAGGCTGCATGGGACTGCTCCTGGCCGAAGGCATCAATGTGACTAGCTTCCGTTCGAAGACATTACCTTCTTCGCTTTCCAAGCGTGCTCTGGTGTCTGTGAGTCGTCCAAGGTAACACCCCCAGCAGGTGCGACCTGCAGGCAGTCGTTACTGACACGTTTGAAATGCTTGTGTAACATTAGCAGGTGCTTAATCCCCCTATATATTGCACGTTGTTCATTCATCGCATCACTCCTTCATATCCGTCGCCAATTGCTTTATCGGTGCCTGCTGCAGCTCAAACACAGTCAGACTTTTTGAAGAGCACCCTGATCACCAGGGCAGCCACATTCTTTACTAGATCACTCATCATGACCAGCTTTGGCGCATCAGGCGTTCGGTTCTGCTGCCTGCTACTGGCTCTCCGGGCCTTGCTGGCTCCAGTGGCCAGCAGGCCAGGAGAGCACTCGTTTGGTGAGTCAAAAGTTTGATCGCAGGCTCATACAGGCCAAAGCTGTATGGTTTCAGTCGTGCTGGCCTGCTGGCACACAGCAGTAGATACCGACAGTTTGCGCGCCATATCGAATCGCGTCATGCCCTCTGTTCAGCTTGCTAATACATTTGGCCGATATTCATTGGGTTGTTGACATGTTTTGTGTGTCATGCGCTGCAGCACGCTCCCTGACACAGCAGGAGGCCGCCCCCAGCAGCACAAGCAGTGCCGATGCTAGGGCAATCGCCGAAGCACTTGCCAAGAACGACGTCAGCGCTGCAAGTCGCGCAATTGCAGATGCTTCTGCACGTGGCAACGTCGCTGCCCTGGCAAACGCCATGGCTATTTCACTTGCCTCAGGTGAGCACAGCTGCTGCCAGGCTGCTGTTCCTGGTGTGAATCGCAACAGCCTGATCGTATGGGCTCCTTTGGCTCCAGCATGCTGACTTATGTGCTTCTCGACAAACCAGCAGCATGATGAAAGTTGTTGACATTGTCCTGCAAGTGCTGTGTTGGTTAACAGCGCCCTGTACTGGTGCTATGTTGGTCACCAACGGTTCAAATACATATGCTGCTGCTCAGACACACCTGTCCTTCCCTCTGTGTTTCTGCAGGAAACGCTGGTAGCTTGGCACAGGCCATCACCCAGGCTGCTGCCAAGGGCGCAAGCGCAAGCGTCCTGGCAGAGGCTGCCGCAGAGGCAACAGCATCTCCTGCAAGCCCTGCCCCAAGCACAGGCAGCTCCCCGGTGAGGACCTCTGCTTGCAGGACTGTGCTGGTGTTGGTGATGTCATGATTTGCATGCTCTTGTTGCATGGTTGCATGGTTCATGCCTCACTATTGTCCTGCAGGCTGCTTCATGTGCCAAGTCATTGACTCATTGCTTGTATGCACTGCTCACCCTCTCTGTCCTGCTGCTCTGTCCTGCAGGCAGTGCCAGCAACCACCCAGTCCCTTGCCGATGCCGTGAGCAAGGCGGACTCCACTTCCCTCGCCAACACACTGAGCAACAACTACAAGAGTGAGTGTCAGCTATGCTGCAACGGCCTTTTTGCAACATACCACCTTGTGTCGCTGCTACGCCAGCTTGTGTCGACGTTCAACTGCGTCATGCATGTTGCCTGGCTTGTGCCTGTTCTGTTGCGAATCAATCAAAAGTAGCGCATGAATCCTGGCAGCTGCATGCATCCTGCAAGCCGCACTGTATCTCCTGCATGACAGACGCTCTGTGTGAGGTGCACGCGGAATTCACCAGCTGGGATGTTTTCCTGCAAGCTGACTCACCACCTTATTGTGCTTTCTTGCAGGCTCTGTGACTGCCGTTGCCACCTCCAACTCCCAGACCTTCACAGATGCCAAGACGGCTACTGCAAAGGCCGTGTCTGACGCTGTTGCCTCCGCATGCGGCAGCGGCAACGTCCAGGCTGCTGCCAGCGCTGCTGCCCAGGCTGTTGCCACTGCCACTGCCAAGGCTTTTGCAGAGTCAAGCGCCACAGTTACTGTTGAGGGTGAGTCAGCATGTTTCAATTGGGTAGCACGTGTTGCATCATATACCATGCACAGGGTGCTGCTTATCAAATGGAAGCCAGTTTCCAGTGCTGCAAAGCGGTGGCGGTCGCTGTTCATGGTTGTTGGGTATGTTTCATGGAGTGCACCTACATGACCTTGTGTGTTTGTTGACTATGCTGTGCATGCTGCCTTCCTGCAGGCAACGGCTCCGGCTGCGCTGACGCCAGCGCTTCAGCAAGCGCCACTGCCGAGGCTGTGGCCACCGCCATTGCTGAGGCCATCTCCTCCTCTTCAAACGGATGCGCTGATGCCGTGGCTGTCGTGAAGGCAGAGGACATCCAGCGCAAGGTTGCCAGCGCTGTTGCGACCGCCTCTGCTAGTGCCTGTGGGACAGGTCAGTGGGACGCTAGCGCTGTTGTTATGTGGTGCAGGTTTGTGTGAGCTGTGTTTACTTCTACAGCAGTACCTTTTGGAGCACAGCATGCATGACAGCAGATGCAGGCGAGCCTCCTGCAAGTTTTAAAGCTCTGTTGCTGCGCGCGCCCATGAGCTTTGGTGTAGCTTCTTCCCACATGCTTCTGCTGCTGCTGCTGCTGTTGTTTCCTGCAGGTGGCACCGCCTCCGCCTACTCATCAGCTGTTGCAGAGTCCGTGGTCACCGTGACCGCCTCAGCCCTCGCCAACGCCATCACAGCCGTCACAGGCACCTGCAACGCCTGCAGGAACGGCCCTGCCCCCACCACACCCGCTCCCACCACCCCCGCTCCCACCACCCCTGCCCCCACTACACCTCCCAACCCATCCACCCCTCCCACCGCAACTTCCCCAGCTACTGTCCCTTCACCTGCCTCCCCTGCACCCAAGGCCCCCTCTCCCAACTCTGCAACCCAGGCCGCCACCACGCCACCTCGTACAACAACACCAAGCCCCTTTGTGGCCAGCTCAAGCTACAGGGCATGCCCCATGTGGCTGAACAGCGGCGACTGCTGCAGCAAGTACAACGGCGTCGCCAAGACCTGCCACTGCTGGGGCTTGTGAGTGCAAAGCTGGAGCGTTTGGAGCGTGTTGTTTCATGATTGCAACAGATGGTACATGTTGCTGTGCGATGCAGAAGGGGATGCTGTGCATCTACGGCCGTGTTTGTTGCATTGCTGGCAGCTGCTGGCGGGCAGGCAGTAGACAAGGAGCCTCAAACCTTCACACACAGCCGCACCTGCCTCCAAACAAAAGGACGCTGCATGCATGCCTTGCCTTTGTGCTTTGCTGTTTCATCACATGCTGCAGTGAGTGCTGAGCTCGCCAAGCGTGCTAACTTGCATGCAGGTTCTTCTGGCTGATTATTGCCACAGTGGCAGCAACCCCATCTGCCAGTACAACCTGAAGAGCTTCAGCAACGGCATTGTGACCTGGACTGACCAGTGGAGCAGGCACATCTGCCAGTGAGTGGGATTATATCTCAGTATTCATAACGCATTTGTGTAAGCGGCAGCAGAGCAGTGAAGCAGAGCAGTCGTGCATACTGAGGATATGTCATATAACTGTACAGTATGAGTTAGATGTGCACCACATGTAAAGAATGTTGCGGTACTTGAAGGCGCATGAACGCAAGTAAAGCAGATAAACTCCCCCCTTTGCACATGTCGCTGGTGACACATGTGTATGCGCATGCCTGTTCCCAGGATTGTGGGCGCCAGCTGTTGCAGTTGACGTTTTTGATGCCTTAATTGTACTGACTATATGCTGCTGCTCTGCAATGCAGGTGCCGCAAGTGAAGCTGAAGCAAGCAAGCAATTGATGCACGTCGCGAGTGCGACATCGAACGAACTCTTCAAACGACGGCATATGTGTTGCCTCGAAAAGCGGCAACATACCCGACATGTACGAATGGCCAGCAAACCTTTACCAGAAAGAGGTTGCGCAAGCAGCTTTGCTGTTGCGGATGTACATACAGCTTGGATGGAAGTCTCATGCATAGTGCATCACAATGCGCTGCAGGCAGAAGCGCTGCTGAGTGTGCATGATGTGTGCATGTTATGTGCCGTGCTGTGCATCAAGATGCCAGTCTGCTTGTATGTACACAGCGGTGTGCATGTTTCCTCCATGTCTATGGCATGTGCTCGCAAATGTGCCAAGTAATGGTGTGTACGGCTTCTTGAACGTGTATATTGATCATTGCTTGCTTTTGTGTTTGTTTGACATGCATAGGTGTGTAAGAAAACGGAATGGCCGATAGGTTTGTACTGGCAAGGGCAGCCAATGTATAGTGTCGTGCCACAGGGGCCCAGGTACTCAGTACCATTTGTGACATGCGCAATAAGGGGCCTTGCCGTATAAGGGGCTGCTGCCAAGCTGATGCCAGGCTGTCGGTCATGCACTGCTGTAAATATGCTGCTGGCATGTCCAAGGTTCTGTGTAACTGCTGAGAACTGCTGAAATAACAAGAGAATGATGCGCTGCACCAGAGGCAGTAGTGAAGGGAGCCACTAAGCAGGAGAAGGAGGGTATGCCACGATGAAGATCCTTCTCTAGCGCCTCTGTAAGACGAAGAAGAAGCGCACTAAGACACCGAGAAAGCAGCGTAGTACTCCAAGTTGGTTTGGTTGGCGGGCACTCTACTACAGAAAGGCGGCAAGAGAAACTACAGCGAACTAGCACTCTGAATGAGCGAATTAGCGTGAGGGTTGCATTAACTACGTTCTATTGAACTCTAGCAAGAGGCGGCGCTGGCACAACTTGCTACTACTGCCGTCTGCTATTGCCAAAAGCACTGAGAGCCAGCTGTCCTGCAAAATGCAAGCTGTATCGAGGCTGAACTAAG
>CADDIJ020000264.1:0-13903 GCA_902809745.2 Tetradesmus lagerheimii
CTGGAGTTGCAGCCATTGCAAGCATGCAGGGAGCAAGCCATCACCAGAACCTGCCTCCAGGTGGACTTAGAAAAAAACTGCTCATTTTTACTGCTTTGATGTGGGTGCAGCAGAACCCAGAAAGCACACACATTGGCCCAGCATCAGCTGCAGCCAGCCCCCAACATCACTTGCCAACACATTGAGGCACACCCCTGAGGCTGTGCAGGCCAGACCTTGACAACCTGACCACTTCAGCACACAGGATCAGCTTCACAAGGCAGTGCTCTGATGCAGACAGCAGATGTTGACCAGCAGGCACCAGGAATGCATGCCAGAGCATGCACACAACATAATACAGCCCTGGCAGCCCAGCAGCAGCCCTGAAAAACAAGAACAGGGCCCAAAGAAGTGATTTTTTTGCATCATGCGTCATGCGGCTAAGGCTAAGGCTATTCGCGCGCGCGATATGTATCAGTGTTTGACCAGACCGCGACTTGAACCAGCAACCTCATGGATACCACGCTTGCACGCTACCACTCAGCCAAAACACCACATGCTCAGATGCTGCTCTGTGCATGTATCCTTGATATGTACAGCGTTTATTAACAGTCACTCTCTACTACGTGGCACAACACTGATTAGAATACTGCATTCATGCCCGAAGATTCCCAGAGTGCAGCCAAATTGCGTGTCGTAAGGAAGACGGTTATGCTAGCATAACCAATGTCATACCTTACGCACAGAGGTTTTTCTGGGGCTAAAACCTCAGAGTGACAGCC
The DNA here is from genome assembly GCA_902809745.2 of Tetradesmus lagerheimii. NCBI lineage: Eukaryota > Viridiplantae > Chlorophyta > Chlorophyceae > Sphaeropleales > Scenedesmaceae > Tetradesmus > Tetradesmus lagerheimii. Next base: position 762 of record CADDIJ020000264.1, read on the forward strand.
CGAGCTGAGCTGCTTGCAGCTTCCTATTTCACCAGGTGTCTGTGGTGGCGTATGCCGCATGAACACACTGTGTAACCCCTCTATCTATCTATTTGGCACAACACCCTCTATCTATCAAAAAAATCTGAACCCCTCTATCTATCTATATGGCACAACACACTGATCGTTTTCACGACTTATGCAAGAACCTGTACTTGTCACTGTGCTGGTGACATTCCGATCCAACAGTGCTCGCAGTGGTGACTTTCGTACCGGGCTCTGCCAGGTACCTGCTAGTGGCAGATTCGAACATGCGACCTTCCTCTTCCTGCCACGAGGTGTTATTGTAGATGTGTCAGTGCGTAAGACATAGGTGCCTGAAATAGCTTCATCGACGCACAGTGGCCACTTTTTGTGGCTCTGTTGGCTCGAGTAGGTAGATTGAAATACCTTGGCGGTGGTACAGTTCACGTATTTGCAAGTTCTGGACTGTGCTGTTCGACCCTTGCTCTTCTTAACAACAACATAAACACTCCGTAAACCAGTGACACTGTTTATAAATGAAGCGTCCCAAGTACCTGAGCCGCGCGTTCTGGGTACGGAAGGTTGCAGGAGATGCGCTCGGCCTTCCTCCCTCAGCAGTAGCGTTCCTGGGGGCTGCAGCTGGCGTAGGCGGCCTTGATGTGCTTGATCTCCTCATTGGTGACGCAGATCGCAAGCGTACCAACCGGGAAGCAGCTTTTGAGCATGACCCTGTCACTGCTGTCTCTGAGCTTGGGCAGGAATCAAACCGTGACCAGGACACCAGAGCTCCTTCAGATCTGTACGCAAACGCGGCAGGCTGTGATACAGCAGTAGATGTCATTGATGAGGCAGAGTTGGCAGTGCTTGGTTCCATGACGGTCGAGACAGCACCCATGCAGGATGAGCAGCAGCTGCGCGAAGGTTTCAAGTACGGCTGCTTTGCGCGCTGCGCATACCTGGATACACAGACGCAGGTGTGATACAGCAACGCGGTGCGGCTGGCGATATGTCTCGTAGTCGCACATGTATTGCTGTGTATTCAGATGGCGAAGAGTGCTGGGATTGGGACAACGGGACACAACATGCACGATTGCAGCAGTCCAACATGACTCAATGCCAAACTCGTCACATATACACCTGGCATTGGCGGATGTTCCAGCAATTATGTATGATCTGGCAGTGAATGCGCAGCACCTGCAGCCAACTCGTCTCATAGATGCTGAAGCAATGCTGTCGTGCATATGCAGCTGTGCATGTCGTGCCCCAACCACACTCTGCTGACATCTGCTGCTACTGCTGCATTGATGCCAGCTTCCAAGTGGTTTAAAAGGAGGTAGCGCGTGTGCCAGTCCAGCGCTGCATTCTGGGCACAGCACCCTCTTCAGCGACGCTGCAAGCTGGGGCAGTCCAGTGGAGGTCACTCACTCTCTCACCCACTTGCTCAATCACTCATTCCCTTGCCCACGCACGCACGCACTCACTCACTCACGCACGCACGCACGCACGCACGCACTCACCCACTCCCTCACTCACCCACCCACCCACTCTCTCACTCACCCACGCACTGATTCACCGACACACTCAATCACTCACACACTCAGTCACTGACACACTCGCCTGTTCACTCCCTCACTGCTGCCGCTGTGTAGGTGGACGCGTACCTGTCTCAATGCTCCAACCCCGGCAACCCTGCGGCCTCCCTGCGTGACAGCGTGCACGGCCTGCCTGTGGTGCTGAAGTACAACCGCCCTCTGGACGGCAGCACGACTGGAGACACAGAGGTGAGTAAGCGCGAAGCGTGAGTCCGTTGGTCTGCGCAGGCATGGGAGTGCAGAGATGGGCACCATCATTTTGTAGTGCCTGCTTCACTCCGCTGCCAATCAACACATCTCAACCACACACGCTATAAACGCCTCTTTGTTGGACTCTGCCTGCAGGTGGTGGTGTTCAGGATGGCAGATGGAGAGCTCGTGTTTGCCTTCAGAGGCACTGCGGCAGCGCCAGTGGCTGGTGGCGTCAGCGCAGATGCTGCTGCAGATGGCTACGGCGTGCAGGCCCCACTGAGCAGCATGGTGGGCATGAGGGGCCGCTACCCAGAGGAAGTGAAGGTGAGCACATTTTGAAAAGCAAGTTGTGCAACTGGCTACAGCCACTGTGGAGTCAAGTTCAGATTGTTGGCGGATTAAGTCCTTGATTCATACAGGAAGGCTCCTGCAGCTGCCACGTTGTTGTCAGACATCCTTTCAGGTTCATGCACACCTGAAGTGCAGCGTTCGAATGTTGTTGCACCGCATGCTACATCATGTTTGTTGCTCACATGCACGATTGCGAGCAAACAAACGCCGCACAGATACTGTGCCGGCAGTCATTGGTGCGGTGGCTACAAGTCACCTGCTGCTGCAGCAGCGCTGCTGTTGCAGTATCATGATTTTGTCTGCTGCAGGTGGCACAAGGGCTTCCCCACGTGACGACCAAGCATGGATACACGACATCGTGTAACTGCTGTGTTGCTGCGCTGCCCTGCGCTGCGTGTTGCCCCTGGCCTGCAGGTGCACGGTGGCTTCCTGGCCTCCTTCAATGACGTGCTGCGTGGCAACGCAAGGGGGCAACGGCTGCAAGATGTTGCGCTGGACATCATGGGGGCAGAGCTGCCCACCAGGTACTGCTGCAGATCATTTGCCACCTGGCATGCCATGCTGAGGCAGCAGTCGGAATACGTTGCATTGACTCTGAGCTGTGCGTTGCCTGTTGCTGTGCTGTGTAACTGTGCTGTGTAACTGTGCTGTGTAACTGTGCTGTGTAACTGTGCTGTGTAACTGTGCTGTGTAACTGTGCTGTGTAACTGTGCTGTGTAACTGTGCTGTGTAACTGTTGCCTGTGTAACTGTGCTGTGTAACTGTGCTGTGTAACTGTGCTGTGTAACTGTGCTGTGTAACTGTTGCTGTGTAACTGTGCTGTGCTGTGTAACTGTGCTGTGTAACTGTGCTGTGTAACTGTGCTGTGTAACTGTGCTGTGTAACTGTTGCCTGTGTAACTGTGCTGTGCTGTGTAACTGTTGCCTGTTGCTGTGCTGTGTAACTGTCGTGCCGGCAGCAACATACTGTACTCAACTTTGTGACTACAATCTCAGGTTGAGGCAGCATCATGCAGCATTAAGGGGGTAGGAGGGTAATTCAGGTTCTCAGCACTGGGGCATGCCCAGGGGCTGAAACTTGGTGGTTGCAGCCCTTAGGGGTTTCATATTTCGGGTTTGACTCGGCAGAGCCAAAACCCTAGGTTTTAGGCTGCTGGTGGGCCTGGACCTCTCCCAGTGCTTTCCTGCTGTACCTGCACACAACGTCTTATTTATAGCGACTGACCAGGCGTGCATTACACGGACATATTTATTAGCACTATCAATGACGTTATGTGCGAGAATAGGTTGAGTTTTGCGTGTTACTCGCAGCAACCAAATGCAGTGGTCACCCACCAGCAGACACAGGAACCAGTGCAGAACTGCGCAGGTGACCGCAGGCATGATTACTGCACTTCAAACCAACAATAAAAACAATAAATAAGGCGTTCCGGCATGATGAAGCCGTTCTGCACTTGTGCACGCGGCAAGGAAGCGTTGGACGTCCAGCACAGCAGCAGCGCCAGAGGGCACTGCAGTGGGTCCAAGGCGCCTTAACAGCTCACCAAGTATTATTTTATGTATGTTTACTAAGTATTCACGGAATCCTAGGTCAATCAGGCTTCTGTGGGGTGTTCGCGAGACACTCTCTGATCGGTGTCGAGCAGTACAGACCACAGGAGATTTGCGTCGCCACGCCGCTTTGCCAGATACTGACTATTATATTCAAAAAATTGTTGGGATGGGTGCCGCCGGGTGAAGTCTGGTAATTTTGGGCTTTCAAAGCTACTGCTGGGGTTGTATGAAAGTGAGGAGAATACCAGATGTCCGGCCTCGGGACCGTCGGAAACCGATTCTACTACGTCCAAAACTATCACCATATGCGCGGCAGTGCCAGGCAAATCGCCGAGGAAGTGCACCAACCACCTCCCTTGTACCACCTGGGTACAGCTGCAGGGTCTAGAGGCCTGTCAGCTGCTGTTACAGAGCGGATTTTGGCGTGAAAGACACTCATAACAACCTCATTGATCATTCCTAAGTGTTTGGTGTACAGCACCGCAGTGCAAGCATGACTTCTGTGACCCCCTGAGCCGGCTCACACCGCATTTGTTTTTTGGGGGGTTCAACCATGCAGCCATGCCACGGGCATGCTCCTGAGTGGTTTTGGCTGGTAAAAGTGGGGTTTGACCCTAGGGCCTAGGGGCTGGGGCCTGGGACACTTCAAGGGCATACCAGGCTGCAGCCCCCACAATTTTGCAACTCAGGCCCGATCCTTTTGACACAATGAAGTTTATGCTTAGTGTTGCCTATCGCGCGGGTCAGAATACCCCACTATCAAAAGCAATCGAAAGTTGGCACGAGATTTTTGTCAGCAGCAGCAGCAGTGTCCGTGCTCGCAGGGGACTTTGATAGTGGCCCCTTTTCTTCGCGGCACTGTTTAGATACATCAAACAGATTTTCATACGTCTGGGTGCGAGGAACTGGGCTGCAAAATTTATGGTGAACGGAGCTCAGGTGTGCTCGATGGCCAGTCGCATGTCAACAGAACAGTGTGAAATCGCGCGCAATAAGACCGGGATACTATTAAATATGAGACTTGACCATGCGAGAGCTCAGTACGCGCAGTATCGAGCCAAGGGATATCCCTGGACGACTCGATGACTCACCTAGCACTGTTGTGCAGGCAGAAGCCCGATTCGCAGATGGGAGTCATAAGTTGTGAAATCAACAAAATATGTCAATACATACCGAAACTATTTAAGAGGTGCACGTTTTCCTGTCAGTGACTCCACATAGCGTGTTTTCACATTTGAACAGCAGCAGATGGAGTGACACCACAGCCAGGGTGCAGTACAGGCCCACCCACTAACTGCCTGACCCTGCACTCTTAAGGTTGTCATACTGACCCCTGGGACACCCCACACCCACATTTTCAGGTTAATCTGGCAACTTTGAAATTACCCTCCTTCCCCCTAAGTGGGGTGTGCGCACAGCTGAAGTGCCATGTGTGGGTGCGACAAACATCAGCAGCTGTGCTGATTGGCTGACAGCCAAGTGTGCTTCGCTGCATGTTTGTGCAGGGTGGTGTGCTGTGGCCACAGCGTGGGCGGTGCGCTGGCAACGCTGGGGACAGTGTGGGCAGCAGAAGCTGATATCTTTGCTGAGGTGAGCAGCTTACACCAAGTCAACAGCTGCCTGCATTGTTCAACAATAATTGGGTTAGCACAATGATTGCGTTTGTAGCATGCTAACATGCGTTCATGGCAGAATACGGCAGCTCATGTTTGGGGCTGCACAAGGAGCATTGCTGAGGCGCTTATACTACTCTTGATGGGACCCACTGCATTGTATATCTTTCATCACCCGCCCCCTCACCCCCCCCTCCGATGTGCTGCTGCTTGATCAAGATGAGCCCGCAAACTGCTAGTGACGGCTGCTGCATGCATGTCTGCTGCTTGTAGGCAGAGGTGCACTGCTATGCCTTTGGCTCCCCAAGGGTAGGGAACCTGTCCTTTGCAGCGCTCTTTGAGGACGTCGTGCCACACTGCCTGCGCTTCACACACAAGAGCGATGTGGTGCCTGTGGTGCCACCCATGGGATGGTGCGTCTGACAACACTGCAGCAGACTGCAGCAATGCGTGCTTTTGACTGCTGTGAAAGCGCCATTCCCGTAACTAGCAGACGTCAACTGCCAGCTCCTCACACTGCACCATGGGTTGACCAGGATTCCTTTAGCCGTCTGTTAGACAGCTACGATGCCAGCTTCAAGCAGGATCTTTGCCAGCATCAGCACAGTGGACTTGGCCTCGTTGCCAGCGTTCTGCTGCATTGTTGTGCCCTGCCATGTGATGCACAGTTTGGACAGTGCTTCGCTCAGTCGCTGCGAAATACCAGCACAGCAGTTGATCACACTGCTGCATGGCTTCAAGCCATGGTGGCAGGCAGCAGCATAATCAAGTAGTGCTTTTTTTATTGAGAATGAGGTGCACAGTGTGACCATGCCTGCCGTGCTGTGCCCCTGCAGGTACAAGCATGTCGGCCAGCCAGTGATGCTGATCGAGCCTGCTGATGAAGATTTTGGAATGCTGGGTGGCTGTGACGAGACAGGCGCAGCAGCAGCAGCAGCAGCACAGCTGGCGGCAGGGATGACACGTGGAGGCTACATGGCACTACTGGGTGACAGGCCCATGTTTTGCGTGTACTTGGGGGTAAGTGCAACACACTCATATGCGATCGTCTGCTGTCTGTGTGGCGCAATGCGTGCTGCACAGCCGCCTGGAATGCGTGCAGGTTGTCTGACTTGGCGTTCTTGATGCAAATGGCAGCACACACACTTGCTCTGTGGAATCTCTGCTGCGACACTTCACCCGCCTATGTATTGCCACCAAATTCAAGAGCCAGCCGGTGAACTCACACCAGTGTAGCCTCACGGCAGCCTGCAGCACAGCATGTCTTTGAGCGTGTCGCTGCGTGCACTGCTTCCTTGCTGCTGGGCTTACTGGTGCCACAGTACTCAACACCCTCTGAAGCAAAGCTGCTGCTGCTGCTGCCACTGTGACTTCCGCTGGCAGGTGTATGACCACTGCATGGACGCGTACCTAGACGCACTGTCACAGCTGCTGTGCTGCAAGCCGCCACCCATCAGCGAGCTCGCCAGCTCGCATGACGCCAAAACATTCCACAGCCTCATACAAGCTGGTGCATTTGGAGCAGCGGGCCGCCTTGGAGGCTCTGCAGGCACTCCCTCTCTAGCTGACATGCAGCAGCAGCTGTATGCGGCAGCTCCGGCAGGGGACCTGCCTGCTGCAATGAGGCCGCGCGTTCCTGAGAGTTGCGATATGTTCAACGTGCTGCAGCAGCGCAGCGGCCGGGTGCGGCTGATGAGGCAGGCAGCTGGGCATGCTGTGCCGCGTGGCTGGCGCATGGCAACCTGCGCAGATGGTAAGAAGAGAGATGTAACATGTTTGGAGCGCCGATGCCGCACTTGCAAGTGCCAATTGGCTTGCGTAGACATGCACACTGCAATGAAGGCCCCAATCATGTGTATCCAGGCCGTGCTGGCACAAGACGGCACTTGCAAATGTGCATCTTGGCGTGTAACGTGTTAATTCCATGAGAATAGCTTTGTCAACAAGCGGTTACTGCCCAGCCTCAGCAAACATTCGCACCACATTAAGCGTACAGCTGCCCCATCATACATCTGTGGCCGCTGCTACTGCTGCTCTTACTGCTGCCTTGCAGTGCTCACACACATGCACAAGGCCTGGAACGCTGTCAGCAGCAGTAAGGCCTCCACTGCCCGCCTGTATGACGGCACTCTCAAAGTAACGCGAGGCCTCTTCAGTAGCAAGGTGGCAGAGCTGCGTGCTGTGTTGCCCACTGCTGACAGCAGCAACGACACCACAGATGTGCTGCTCATCTCAGCCGCTAGTGCACTCAGCCCTGCCGTTCTGCACAATGTTGGAGGGCTTGTGCGGCGCAAAATTGAGGCGGAGGGTGGGGTGGTGCGTGGCGTGCTGTGCGGGGAGGTGTTCTTCCTGCTGTCACGCAGTGAGCAGCTGTACGCAGGCTACAGGCTGGCCACACGCGCAGAAGGTGAGGGTTTGGCAGCCTAGCCAGTGAGTGTGTACGTGCGTGAATACACAGACGCTAGCTGCTATAGCTGCTTTTGATGATAGGTGCTGGAGATGCTGTTTCTCAATGCTTCAGAACTCCAACCAAGCTGATCTGGCTGCTACTTTCCTTGTTTGCTGCATTGGCATCACAAGCCAAATGTTCTTGCATGTTGATGCATGTACGCCCATCGCTGCGTTTACATGGCAGCATCATATGTATGCGCACTGGTCATGGAATGGTGCAATCATGTGTCAGTCATTTGTAACGCAGTGTCTTCCCACCAGCTGATGTCATGCGGCTGTTGCCTGCTGCTGTGTCAGTGCATCATCTGCTGTGTCCCTTTCTTGGCAGTGCACGCGAATTTCTATATATATGACGCGAATATCACATGACAGCTGTGTCTACTGTTGCTGGACACTGCTGTCTTGCTGCAGTCGAGGGCAAGGCAGGCATACGCAACGTGCAGGCGGTAGACAACCTGCTGCCTGCAGACAAATTCTGGGTAACTCTGGACAACGCATGGGCGCGCCGTGCCACACTGCGCAACACAACAGCTGACAGGCACCTGCGGGTGACCGATGAGATGCCTGATGGTGCTCCTTGGAAACTGCTGGTGCGAGATTGTGATGTGGATAAGGCTCACAAGCGGCTTTCAGATGCCGGAGGTGCGGCAGCAGGCGACATGGAAAGCATTGCTGCAGTGCATGCACTGTGTGAGGACAACTGGCAGGTGCTGCCCGCTGCGGATGATGTGCCAGATGGGTGGCGACTGGCGTCATGCTGGGAGGGTGAGTGCTACGGGATGTGCATGTTGGTTGATAGCTTGAAGCAATGCGCATGGCTTTGTTGTGGTTGGCACGTGTAGCTTGTGATCAAAGTTTGCCTGCTGTGGTGTTTGCGTTGTGGCTTGCAGCTGGCATTTTGATGGCAGACGGGGCCACTCGCAGCGTACCTGACGGGGCCACTTGCAGCGCACTGTTTCTGTTGCATGGCATTCAAACGACGTCTGCTGTTTGCTTGCACCTTGCAGTGTTCTCTCTGATGCCCTACGACTGCAGCGGCAGCCAGCTGCTGACTCATTACTGGGCAAAGCACTTCGACATCAACATTGCCCTGCTAGACGGCCACATAAAGCTCCCAGGAGATGTTGGCAAAGGTGCCACCTGCCTGTTCAAACTCAGCTGCAGTCAGCTGCCGCTCAAAAGCTGCGTCTACAGTCTTATCATCAGGGCACCTGCAACCATTACGCCAGAGCAGCAGCAGCTGATGGATGCCGTGCACGGTATCCTGACCAGCAACCAGGGGTCAGCAGTGATGGCCGCGGCACCTGCAGCAGCGGGAGCAGATGTGCGGGGCTGGCTGGCGCTGCTGCGCTGCAATCATGCTGCGGCAATGCCAGGCTATGAGGTGGTCAGCTACCACACAGGTGAGGCGCGCAGGTCCCTGTGCTGCTGTGTCAGCAAGTGCTGCTAAGCGCTGCGTGGCTGTGCATGTGTGTTAGTGGCAGCAGGTGCACATATGTGGCTGCTACCCTTGAGGTCTAGAGCTGCGCAAGCCTCCAAGAGTGTTGTACAAGCCCGCCATTTATCATTGACTTCCATGCAGCATTCATCCGCAGCGCCTGCCTGCTCATTGTCCTCTGCTGTGTTCACTGCTGCCTGCTTGCAGCGCGCACCGTCAAGGAGAGGCTGCGCAGCTTTGGTGATCTGCTGCGCCAGATGCTCGTCAAATCGCACCACACAGGCAGCGCACACGCGAAAGCGCTGCTGCAGGGAGGCCACATCAGCCTACCCCTCAACATAACCAGCAAGGAGTACCGCCTGAAGCGAATGGTAATCAAACTGGACTGGAAGGAGGAGGCAGACGTAACGCTCCACCAGGACAACTCGCCAGCACTTACGCTGCTGCTGCGCAGCCGGCCGCGCATTTAGGCAGTTGTGCAGCTATGCACGATGCTAACGCGGGTGTGTCGCAGCATTGCTATGCGCAGGAGAGCATGCTGGTGTTTGACTAGTACTGGTTTTTCTAGGCTACGATATATTCAAGTTGAGCTGCTGACCCACAGTTGGGTTTGCAGCGCTCTTCGGCCGGTATGGTTGCAACGTACTGCTGTGAGCAGCTGCGAATGCACACAAGTGAGGCTGGCATTGCTGAGTCATGCATGCAAGCGGTACCAACTGTTGCTGAGTCAGCAGGTGCATGTTCTGTTACAGTGCCAATCAACATCAGGTACATCTGTGTAGCCCCGCTCGTCGGCATGAGCTGCTAGTAGCTTCGAGCTGGCTGGAAGCCTGCTCGATGTTCTTGAGGCTGCATCACTGGGGCGCCTGCCTCAGCAGTAGCATACGACATATTGTGTGATAGGGCAGCAGCAGATCAGTGTTCACTCATTGCTGCTGGTGCAGCTGCATGCGTAGACCGGTGTAGGTGCGCTGCTTCATGGATTGCCGTTTTGTAGGTAGCGCCACTAGGCCGGTTTCAAGCTTGTGATGTCATCAACCGCCCATATCGTGTCGCACACGGGTCAGCTTTGCATTGTGGATTGAGCACCTGAACAGCAGCTACAACAAGGAGAATATTTCTAGTGTGCCATGATGTTTGCAGGCGCCTGCCTGCTGCCAAGGTTATCCGTGGTCTATGCATGTGTAGTTGTACAGCAACTAGGTCGCTGCAGCTTCTGGATTGCGTCACCTGTTGCACAAGAGATTCATATAGCTGAACTCAAATGGCACCGTCAGCATGCTGTGCACTGAGGCCGCGTTCATTCTTTGCAGTCAATGTTTTGATTCTTGCAGCTGTGTCGTGGCTGTGACAGTGTCACAGTGGCGCAACCTTGAGAGAGATGTTATAGGCTTGTCGGTCTGCTGTTCAGCACTGTGCTGCCATTGACTGGCAGTTGCTCAGGTGCTGCTTCATGTCTTCACGCAGTCATGACTCTAAATTCAGGTCAGATTGTGAGCTGACAGCTACATTAGCAAAGTTGACTGTCCGACGTATGCAAGTGCGCTGCTGCTATGCAACATTCAACGTCGCTGTGAGTGTTGTCAGTTGTGCTGCAGCCGCACACGCCTGCTTTGAGCCAAACCCACGTACATGGGTGTCTGTTCAACAGAGTTGGTAGCGTTGCACTGTCATGTGGCTTCTTTAAAAGGTTGCTTGGTGGCGTTGCGCCGTGGTGCCTACAGCTGTGCTAGTGTCGCTTGCTGTTGCGCACTGACTTTTACAGACAGCGGCTTCTGATCAGCTGGCCTGCGTGGCCTGTCAAGAAGTTCGTGTTGTTGTCCTAGTGACAGGCTTCTTTGACAGCTCTCAATGACAGCAGATATCCTGGTACCCTCTGCCTTCAAGGCAACAACTTGTGACAAGTTGTTTTGGCTGTGTGTGCCTGCGCTGACAGAAAAGTCATATGATTGTACAGTCATACTGTTTTTGCCCTGCACTCCTCCTGGCCACTTGTTGAGTCGTGTCACGCCCAGAGTTGAATTGTGTGACACCTCAAAGGGCAACGTGATCTGCCGCAGAGTAGTATTAGTGTCTGCTGCATTTCCAGACTGCCGCCAGTGACATCAGAACATGTATGTGGCCTTGAGGTGTCCAAGTCGTGGCTAAGTCTGCCTGTACATGCCTGTTGTGGCTGACGCGACTCCAGCCATAATCGACAATGCACTGGTGCGCTCCTGGAGTACTGCTGGCGCGCCTTAAGTGCATCAGGCCGCCTGATAGCTACGGTAGCTCCTGTGCTGGAGCGCTGGTGCTAGCACGCTGTTTTTGGTTGCCGTGTGTTGGACTTGTGATGCCCGTGGGAGTTTTGCACCATTGCGCAATGGTGCAACAAACATTACACAGCTACTCGCCTCCTGCTTGGAGTGTGACACATCACACGCAATGATTGGTAACATCAACACATAACATCATAAGCGTTATGCCGCTATTCTGCAGCTACGTGAGCACAGCCTGCAGGGACGGCGTAGCAACAACGCTTCACAACCTGTATCAACTACAGCTGCCGCAACCATGCTATGGGCGCCAGCAGTAAGTGCCTTGCACCCAGCAACAGCTGTGTTGTAAGCGGCAACTGTATCCTGGATACAATGGCAGATTCAAGGTTTCAGGACTCATTCCGGCATGGCTAGCGCTCGAGTATGATTTGGCGCCTTGCGCACCTGCTGCAACCCCTGACATTGTCCATCACCCATATGACGTGCTTGGCGCAGTGCCATTTTGTGTCTAACGTGAGTAAGCAGGCTATCACCTGGAGCGCGATTGCCGAGCTAACAACAAGTGACGACCTTCTGACCTTCTTGCAGGAAGGTCTGCAGGCGTGCCCGTGGACCCGTCGGGCACCTGGCAATGAGTAGTCTCAGTGTCTGCTGCAAAGTGACATGCAGAACATTTGATAGCTCGCGCATATTGACCACTGAACTCTGTCCTATGTTATTTGACACTATCTTGAACAGTCCAGGCCCTATTGAACATATGACAGTAGGTCATATACTCGAAATATGAATGTGTGATGCTGTGTCACATGTTAATCTGTTAAATGCGACTCGCAATCGCATGTTCGCCAGTGTGTTGTTTTGTGACTGGGCTGCCATTTGAACGAAAGAACGCGCCTTCGCCTGCTTGCTATCCATCGTTTGATAAGCTCTGGAACAGGCTGGAGTGTTCCAAACGCCTCGTAGCTGAATCAATCTGCAGCATATCAGCACAAACGCACCCATGCAGGTCAAGCTATCGCGTTCTGGCTTCCCTGTTTTCAGCGAGTGGCATGCTTTGATCAAAGATAAGTGTGGTACACCGCGCCTGGGTTTCCCCACAACGGTGGTAGTTCTCGGCCAGCAGTTGTCAACCATTGCAGTGCTGAAGTGCTTTGTGGAGGGACAAGAGAGCCTGAGAGAGGTCACCTCAGAGTACTCTGAAGACCAGCTGGAAGAGGTATGCGTGCTGATCTGCCTTAAGCTTAAACACATGGACTTGTGTTCTGACCTGAGCTAGACCTGAGCCATCCTGTAATAATACTAATAATAATCCATGTAAGCCATACCTTTCGGCATCGGCACCGCGCCTCGACCCCTGGGGAGGCGGAAATCGGACAACTATTATTCGCTCTATTATCGGTGTAAGGTAAACCACCCAAACCCTTACACTCCCACTAGGCAGCATGCGGGGGGCTACCCCGTACGGTGGACTGCATACCTAGCAGGGCTGGTGTGTATTTAGCCAGCAATCGACGGAGCCATCCTGTGTTGCTGTTGTGTGCAGGAAGTTAGTGCACGCATAGCGGTGCTGTGCGGCGGGCCTCATCTCAGCGCAGCTGTCAAGATTGATCATCATCATCATCATGTTACCCATTAAGCCATAGCATCAACGCCATCGGCCCCGCGCCCCTCAGGAGCGGAAGAAAGAGGGA
>CADDIJ020000265.1:0-22942 GCA_902809745.2 Tetradesmus lagerheimii
TCGGACCAGCTGCCATGGACTGCCAGCGCCGCAGCTCCTTCAGCCAGGTTTCTGCAATCGCCCGAGCAGTACTGTCAGCAAACTGGCTGGTACCAAAGCCTGTGTGTATCTGTGCCTTTAGAGCAGCCTCAATCACCCCCTGGTCCTGGCACTCTGGGTACTTGGCCAGAAAGGGCAGGATGCCAGCGATGATATACTTGCCATTCTGCGACCGTGGCACCATCTTCAGAGCATGTGCACGCAGGTGACGGTCACTGCGCCGTCCGTCAACTGTCAGCCACTCTGCACACTCCTGCATAACATCTGACATCAGCTGCACCAGGTCGGGCTGACTGGCCTGGCTCCCACCAGACGCCATTCTGAAGGAAGCTTACCAGCTTGCGCTCTGCTTCAGGGTCGACCTAAAAGCAGCAGCAGCAGCAGCATTTGGACACACATACAGAAGTGGAGGACCACACAACTTTGTGAAGGCAAACCAGTGGAAAGAGGAGTGAGCCAGGCTGTCAGCAGCAAGCAAGGCCTTGCACTTCACTGTGAAAGAATACACTTGCAAGCTTATAGAGGAAAACACAACTCTCTTGGTTGAAATGCTGGCAATTACAGAACGTTTGGTGCCTCGCTACACTAAGCAATAGCATTGCAGCTCAACACTGCTAAAAGACCCAGCCATACTCTGCAGGTTGCACCCTGCAGTCATGAAGGAGTGTGCATGCACACTAAGCGCTCAGCAAACGAGAACTGGTAGGTAAGTAGTACTGCAAGCCTGAAATGCGACCCAACAACCTCATATTCCACAGCTCTGGCCCTGTTTTCACCACCCACCTGTCTCAGGGGCTCAGTCACTCCAGCAGCAGCTTGCAGCACACCGTCCTCCTGCAGCCAAGACAAATTCAAAGGTTGGACACCTTGCAAGGATGGCAAATGCTGTCGGAACAGTCATTGCAAAAGTCTGGAGACAGTATGCAAACCATAATGCAGACGCTGCTTGGAATGAAAATTCTGCCAGACACCTTGCCAAACCTCCTTATGCTTGCACTCACCCCTGGACTCAGTTGCACATCCTGCTGCTGCTGCTCTGGTCTAAGCAGTGTGCCCTGCTGCTGCTGCAGCTGCTGCTGGTCTGGTCCCATTTGCACATCCTGCTGCTGCAGCTGCTGCTGGTCTGGTCCCATTTGCACATCCTGCTGCTGCTGCTGCTCCTGCTCTGGTCCCAGCAGAGTGCCCTGCTGCTGCTGCAGCTGCTGCTGGTCTGGCCCCATTTGCACATCCGGCTGCTGCTGCTGCTGCTGCTGCTGCTGCTGCTGCTGTAGCCAGCCGTAGTAGTACACATTGGCGTAGAACTCATCTTGTGCCCTGAAGTCCTCTGTGATAGGTGGCACCTGAAGGCCAGAATAGCGTGTCAGGAATGCAACGTACTGCATGCAGCTGTTGCACTCAGCTGTGCCTTACCCATTCATCTTCCTGGGCACGCAGCGCTTCCCACACGGTGTAGTAAATTGCTGCACGCAGCAGCCCGTGCTCTATGCCCCCAAACTTCTTGGTCTTTCCTGGGCCTGCAGGTTGAAATGTACAGCATCAGAGAAAGGACTAGTGCCAAGAGCATTGTGGTGTTGGTGCTGCCCTGCTACTATACAGTAGTACTGTACACCCACGTTTGTTCTTTTTGTCCCACCACGCCACCTCTTCGCTGCCGCACCACAGCACAGCTTGAATGAATGATGCAACTTGCAGGTCCAGCTCCTGGTTAGCCAGATCAGCGGGCAAGTGTGCGTCCCACCAACTAGTCTCCCAGAATGGCTCCAGACTGTTCCAGGAAACACGTAGGTTCCATCTCCCTGTCAGTGCTGCATGGCTGTGCAGCTGCTGAATCAAAGCGTCTATCGCATTGTGCTGTCCAGCCTCGTTATAGCTTCCCTTATTGGTGACTTTCTGTGTCCACGGCCCCCAGACATCCCCTCGCTGGTGCTCATCGCAGAACGCCTTTGTCGCCATGAACGCATCATGGCGCTCAAACACATTCTGTAATGTTGTACACTTTTTTGATGGTATCCTCAGCGTCTCTATGTGGTGTTTGTGGCGTTCATTCAGCAGTTTTTCTACGTCTTTTTTGCCAAGCTGCATAGTGCTTTCACTTCATGCACATATCAAGCCCTTCATGATGCAAGACTCAAATAACGATTGCAGGAGGCTTGATCACTACACAAAACGGATTTACCTGCACCACGCGGGAGTTTGGCTGAACCTGTATTTGTAGCAGTGCATGGCAACGTCTGCAATGCGAATGCATTCTGGAACGTGCTGTAGTATTTAAATTGTCCAGCCAACAGCCTCGAAGCGCCTACACATTCAGAATAAGCAGCAACCAACCACACATGCAGCACTCCGTCCTTACGCTTTACTATTGGTGGGTCAAATTGCTGTAATGAGGATTTTCCCGTAACGGACTCACAGCTTGGACTAACTAGTACTCCCACCCTGTACACATGCAGTGTGTAGCGTTGCATCCATCCATGAGTCCCTGTTTGCGTTTTCAGACAGTAATATCAATACCAAAACACATATTATGCAATTTCAGCACCTTTCCAGTGCTTGCACGTGCTTCCACGAAAACTGCACGTTTACGTCCCGTTCAGCTCGTTTGCGGGTGCTTCGCTGCGTTGCAACGGCTGTTTGCAACGCACTATTTTTTCAAAAGTGTAAAATAATTGCTAGATCCCTTGCTAGCCTTCTGGGTCTGCCACAATGCTACCCAGCTTTAGCATGTCTAACTAGACACCCTAGCCCACTGGACTGAGGCTCAGTGACTGGGCCCTGATGATACGTGGAATGCTGGTCTACTACTAGAATCATCACCTTGTTTTTATAACGCAATATTAGATACAAAAAAGTGTTTCTATGGACGATATGCCAGATTGTGCCAGCAGCTTGCAACTGCACATGTGTCTGACTAGACACACCCTACTGCAGTGACAGCTGTGTCCTGATAGCACGTAGAATGCTGAGCTGGTATCACATACACCATAGAAACTAATGCTTCACCTAATATTACGTACGACACGTGTTTTTCAGTGGCAATATGCAGTCCACGGATGGCGCTGAGCCTGCGCAATTCACCTGTGTGCCCAACACCAGGCAGGTTACAGTAGAGCCCCACACACAAGCCCCACAAAGCAGTATGGCCAGCTTTTCACCAAAATACCTGAATCTCATGAAAGCATCAGATATTCCACGCAGTACAGAGCTGTTGCTTGACTGTAGTGAGCTCGATGTGCTTAGAGATGACACCCTGGTCGTGCCGACCACCCATGGTGAAGTGATTGATTTTGTGAATGTCTTGCAGCGCAACCTGGCTGAACATGGTGCAGTGGCCAGGAGGCATCAGCGCATGCGCCACAAGGATGCTGAATGGCATTCCCAAAGATGCTGAAAAATGGGCTGAACTGAGCATGGACTGCGTTGAGTATGCATGCCTGGCACATGTGTTGTACAAAAAGTTGATACCAGTGATGTTGAAGCAGGAAATGCCGGCACAAGTTCAGGATAAGATGGCGGTCTGGACTGATCATATGGCTTTGCTGCGCCAGCGGCTGGCTAGGATGCCATGAGTGCCCGGCACTGAGGCAGCAAAGCCTTTGGGAGTGACTGTTGATAGCTAGTTGGTGGTTGCACAATGTAGCGCTACACGGCACGTGTCAGTGAGTAGCTCTGTGTTTTTGCAACGACCGGTTGTATGTCCAGGTGGTGAATGTGTGTTTAGCCTGTTACAAGGTTCCATTGCAAGACTGCTGGGTCTCCCGCACAACTTTCCACACAAATGTAGCCGACCAGTAGCAACATTTTAGACTGTTGGGCTGCTACTAAATCTCACGAAATGCCAACCTGCACTCCTGTTCTTTCCCAGCTGTGTGACTCATGCATTGTTGTCTCGTGCTGTGTGTGTTGCAGGGGCTTTGACTCAGAGGCGGTTGTACTGGCCATGGCCATGTAGGGTCTCATGACCTGCCAGCCGGCACTTGTTATGCCAGGGGTAGGTGCCCTATGCAGTGTTGCCTTCTGTTGTATGCTACTGACTCACACACTTCCCACTTGACCACATAAACATATAGTCACCTGTCATCATGGCATGGCATGCACCAACTGCTTTTTCATACCTAGTGGTGTGGTGCATGTGGAAGTGTGGAAGCCAGCAACAGACTATGTGACTCAGTTGTCTGAGACAACATTATTCTTTGCTGAAAGGAATGGATGGACCAGTACAGGCTGCTTAACCTCTCAAGAAGGGCAAGCGGTTGCACTGGCCATGCCATGGCATGGTCTCTGTGCCCTTACCTGCCCTTACCTGCCATCTTGCACATGTTATGCCAGGGATAGGTATCCTATACAGTGTTGCCTTCTGCTATATGCTACTGACTGACACACTTCCTCACTTGACCACATAAACATGAAGACCTGCCATGGCATGCAACAACTGCCTCCACATATTGGTAGTTTTTCCACACTGTGTAGTGTGGTGCATGTGGAAGTGTGGAAGCCAGCAACAAACTGTGAGACAAAACTTTGAAGGTGAAAGAAATTGACCAGTATGTATTGTACAAGCTACTAAACATCTCCGAGAGTCTTGAAGAGGCGCTGACTTGAAAAGCACTGCACTGGTGACACTGGGGCCCAGGTTCAAGGGTCTCATCACCTGCCAGCTGGCACCTGTTATGCCAGGGATAGGTGCCCTATACAGTGTTGCCTTCTGTTGTATGCTACTGACTGACACACTTCCCCACTTCCCCGCAACAGACTGTTTAAAAAGACACTTTGTAGTGAAAGAAATGGGCCAGTACATGACAGGGAGCATAGTATGGTCTCCCAACCTGTGAGTTAGCACATGTTTTATCAGGGATAGGTGCCCCATACAGTGAGCATTTTGTTGTATGCTGCTGACTCACGCACTTCCCCACTAGACCACATAAAACATACAGGAACCTGGCATGGCGCACACCAACTGCCGCCACATGTTGACATGCATGTACTTCAGAGCATTTGGTGTGGTGCAAGAGGGAATGTGGCAAACCACAACTGGTGGCACGGTGGCAGAGAATTTCAATGTCACGACTTTATTGGCAGCAATCACACCACCACAACATCATCACAATGGACCAGCACTCGGTATGGCAGCAACATTGTTGCTATGATAGCATGTGGTGGGGGTGGAAGTGTGGAAGTCAGCAACAGACTATATGAGACAATATTGTGTATGTGAAAGGACTGGGACCCGGATACAGGCTGTATGGTGTCCTGACCTGCCAGTTGGCGCATGTTATGTCTGGGGTAGGTGCCCTATACACTGAGCCTTCTGCTGCACTGCTGACTCGCACACTTCCTCACTAGACCACATATACACTGTATAGGCGCCTGGCATCGCATGCAACAATTGCCACATGGTGACATACCATGTGGTGTGGTTCAGGAGGAAGTGTGGAAGCCAACAGCAGACAGTTTGAAACAATACTTTGTAGGTGGAAATGGGGCCAATGCAGGACTGGGACCTGTCACAGGTTGGGAGAGCATAGTATGATCTCCCAATCTGCCGGCTGGCACATGTTGATGTCAGGGATAATTGCCTTGTACAGTGAGCGTTCTGCTGTATGCTAGTGACTCACACACTTACCGACTAGACCACATAAACATGTAGTCACGTGCCATGGCATGCACCAACTGCCACATGTTGAGAGGATTTTCGTACCATATGATGTGCAAGTGTGCAAGCCCCGACTGGTGGCAATGGTGGCAGAGGATCTGTATGATACGACTACGTTGGCAGAAATTGCCCCACAACATCATCACATTGGACCAGCACCCGTTGTGGCAGCAACACTATGATAGCATTGTCATTGTCATGTGGTGGGGGGCAAGTGGAAGTGTGGAAGTCAGCAGCAGACAGAAATGGTAGGGGGTATGAAGACACTACGTCACGCGCGAGCTCAAACTGCCTTCAAGTAATAAATAAAGTTTATTCAGGCACTCCACACAAGCAAACCTGTAGCAGCTACAACCAATTGTATGGCCATCCTGCCAGGAATGGTTGATGCCAAAAAACAGAAATATTTTATTTGAATCACGACTCGGCCCAACCAAAAAGTTTCAGGAGGGGATGCAGATTCCAGTAAATTATTTCTGTATGCTTATGCCCTCCCTAGCCCCCCTCCCCTTGCTGGTGCAAATTGCAGAGTCAATATGGCCACAGCCTGGACCCCACCATGCTAGAGCTAGCTGTGGCCTGTCTCAAATCCCCACAGACAAGTCTAGAGCTGCAGCCAATCGCATGGCATGGCCACCCTACCAGCAGCTCACACCTTCTTGGCACGCTTGCGGTGCAGCATCCCCAACTCCCGCTCAAACTCCTGCCACAGGATGTTCCTGTCCCAACACATCCAGACTTCAAAGTGTCCTATCAACTCTGTTGCGGACTCATCGCTGAACTCGCTGTTGTCAAAAAGCGAGCAGTGGTAGTCATGAAGCCCCTGCTGATGCTCACGCCAGCGAACAATGGCCTCGGCCGCGTACAAGGTCTTGTGTGTGCCTCGAGGGTCCATTACACGCTGGAACTGAGATGCAAGAGCAGTCTTGTAGGATTTTGGCACGTAACTTGGCAGGTGCTTGGGCAGGTACGCTTCCCAAACATCCGCATTTGGCAGCATGTAGGCCACCAGGTCCAGCATCATGCCCAGCCGAACAGCTTCCTTGTCTGGACTGAATGTGCGAATGTTGCAAGTCATGCGCTCCATTGTGTTGAATGCCAACTCAGGGTCCTTGCGCACAATATCAGTTGCCGGGCTGGAGTCACCAGTGATAGGGCCCTCCTGCACATCATGATCCAACAGTGGAGTGATGTTTAGATAGATAGCAGCAAGGCATGTATGTGACACAGGAGTGAGGGAACCGCATGACAAAACTGGGGCAGTCTGCACCAGTTTTTCGACTGGCAGGCAAAGCAAACAAGCAGCTGGCATGAGCAGTCACCTAAGCATTCACTGCTTGGCCCTACCTGAGGCCTGATCATGTTGCTGCTGCCTGCCACCAGTTGCTGTCCATCCTCTTCTGTCACCTCTTCCACCTGCAGAGTCGTGCACAGTAATGTTTCAGCTTAGTACAAGCCAGTGGCAGCAAGGCATGTATGTGACACAGGAGTGAGGGAACTGCATGACAAAACTGGGGCAGCCTGCACCAGTTTTTTGGTTAGCAGGCAAAGCAAACAAGCAGCTGGCATGAGCAGTCACCTAAGCATTCACTGCTTGGCCCTACCTGAGGCCTGATCATGTTGTTGCTGCCTGCCACCAGTTGCTGTCCATCCTCTTCTGTCACCTGCAGAGTCGTGCACAGTAATGTTTCAGCTTAGTACAAGCCAGTGGCAGCAAGGCACGTATGTGACACAGGAGTGAGGGAACTGCATGACAAAACTGGGGCAGCCTGCACCAGTTTTTTGGTTAGCAGGCAAAGCAAACAAGCAGCTGGCATGAGCAGTCACCTAAGCATTCACTGCTTGGCCCTACCTGAGGCCTGATCATGTTGTTGCTGCCTGCCACCAGTTGCTGTCCATCCTCTTCTGTCACCTGCAGAGTCGTGCACAGTAATGTTTCAGCTTAGTACAAGCCAGTGGCAGCAAGGCACGTATGTGACACAGGAGTGAGGGAACTGCATGACAAAACTGGGGCAGCCTGCACCAGTTTTTTGGTTAGCAGGCAAAGCAAACAAGCAGCTGGCATGAGCAGTCACCTAAGCATTCACTGCTTGGCCCTACCTGAGGCCTGATCATGTTGTGCTGCCTGCCACCAGTTGCTGTCCATCCTCTTCTGTCACCTCTTCCACCTGCAGAGTCGTGCACATTAATGTTTCAGCTTAGTACAAGCCAGTGGCAGCAGGCATGTATGTGACATAGGAGTGAGGGAACTGCATGACAAAACTGGGGCAGCCTGCACCAGTTTTTTGGTTAGCAGGCAAAGCAAACAAGCAGCTGGCATGAGCAGTCACCTAAGCATTCACTGCTTGGCCCTACCTGAGGCCTGATCATGTTGTTGCTGCCTGCCACCAGTTGCTGTCCATCCTCTTCTGTCACCTGCAGAGTCGTGCACAGTAATGTTTCAGCTTAGTACAAGCCAGTGGCAGCAAGGCACGTATGTGACACAGGAGTGAGGGAACTGCATGACAAAACTGGGGCAGCCTGCACCAGTTTTTTGGTTAGCAGGCAAAGCAAACAAGCAGCTGGCATGAGCAGTCACCTAAGCATTCACTGCTTGGCCCTACCTGAGGCCTGATCATGTTGCTGCTGCCTGCCACCAGTTGCTGTCCATCCTCTTCTGTCACCTCTTCCACCTGCAGAGTCATGTGCAGTACTGTTCAGTTAGTAACTGTTAGTAAAGTTATGCCAGTTTGAGTGGTTTTGGCACCATGAATTATTTTTATCCTTGGCAACAGGCAGAGGGTCAAGGCTAAGGCTTACTAAATGCCAGTGGCAGCTAGACATGTGTGTGACAAAGGAGTGAAGCAGTTGCAACGACAAAAACTGGGGCAGCCCGCACCAGTTTTGTTCACAGGCAGGCAAAGCCAAGTAGCAGCTGTATCCTGCACTCCCTGCCTTTACCTGTGGCACCAGATACTCCAGCGCTTTGTGCTTGGCTGTAGCTGCTGCCTCCTTGGTCAGCTTGCCATCCCTGTGGGCGCTGACCTCTCGTTGTGCAATATCCATGATCCTTAGGCGCTGCTCTGGTTCCGCACCTTGCACCAACTCCCACATGATACATGCTGCCTCAATACCAGGGTTCATGCGCTTGTCCTGTGGCAGAGTTAGCTCCCAGCGGTAGTAGTAAGTAGCGTCAAGACAGCGCCGAAGGGTGCGAGCGGACACCCCTGCATGCAAACATTTGTTTATTTCAAACCTGTGCTGATGGTTTCAGTGTTCAAGCTGGCTATTTTCAGCAAAGCAACTGCTGCTCACCCATCTCGCTTGCAACAGCATTTAGGAATGCCGTGGGTGTTCTGTAACCCAAGGCTGCTTCATTTCTGTCACCCTCCTCTTTGCTTGGCTGCCTGCCAGAGCACTCAAACCTGTCTTTCATATCACAAATGGATGCAAATTACTCAGTAAAAACCTTTGCCATTTCTGCTGGTGGCTCTCTTGCCTTCCTTGCCATGGCCAATGTGAGCCGCTGCTTTTCCTCTGTGCTGCTGGCCTGCCTGATCGCAGCACTTGCATTAAGTGCTTTGCTAAACCAGACCTGTGCGTCTGGCTGAAGGCTGCCGTAGTTGATTTGAGTTATGGCGTCCATTATGGCTCTTTGCTGCTGAGTACTGGCTCACACACTCTACAGCAGTGCCACTGCCCCACAAGTGATTTGCAGCTATCCGTGTGGCTCTCTTTGCCTGTTCAGCCAAACATTAGTAATATTTATACTGCTAAAATGTTATTTATGCACGTATATGACAGTTCAAGCACTCGCACGGTTTTGCTACGACAGCTGTTTACGTTCACCGTTCATGTGTCCTTCGGGCCACCCATGGGCACCCTCCCGGCTTGAGGGGTTTTGCCCTTGGGAAATGTTCGGTAAAACTGATCAGTTAGTGTAGTGGGCAAGGCCAAAGGCCGGAAGTCCCAAAGACCACCCTCCTACGTTCACGTCCTGCCAAGCTCGTTCTCGGCTTACTGACGCTCTCAGCAGCATTGCAAAGGCTTTTTGCAACTAATATGACCTAATGTATTTTTATTATGGTTGCAAGCTGCCTTGCTAGCCCTCTGGGTCTTGCCACACCTTCAGTACTGTGTCTAACTAGACACACCGTGGACCTGACAGTGGACCTGACAGCACGTAGAATGCAATGGCTGCTACAATATACTGCATGTACTACAATCAACACACAACTTGATAGATACGTAACATAATGTATGAAACGTGTTGCATGATGCTACTGGCTTACACACTTCCCACTTGACCTGTCCACATAAACATGTATATCCAGCTGGCATGGTCACCATACAGATTGCAACACTGTTGAACTGCTCACAACCCGTGACTAGTTTTATCATTCAGAACATGTGCTATGGTGACGGTGAGAAGTGTGGCAATATTGCTATGGCATAAAGGGTAACATATTATTATTATTGGTGAGAAGTGTGGTAGTCAGCAGCATGATGTATGCCATGCCTTGAAGGCAACAATCATTTTTATACAGCATGTATACATGTGTCCGACCTGTGTTGGCTACCCACTCAAAGTTGTTGACGACGGCGTGTGGCTACTAGCACAAAACTGTGTGATGCATATCGGTGGTGAAAGTGAGTAGTGTGGAAGTCAGCAGCGTCTTGTATGAGCAATATTGCATGGGATGAAAGAAGTGGGCCAGAGAGTGCCCAGGCCAAGCGTTGGCAAAGGCTCCGCGAGTGCCACTGTGGCAACCGTTGTCTGATAGGCTGTCAGTTTGGGTGTGTTGTACATCTATCTCAGCTCAGTATGATACATTTCTGTGGTGGAAGTCAGCAGCTTACTGCTCAGGCGACGCAATCACTATCTGGCCCAGATAGCCAACTGAGTTGGGGTGCTAGGCAGTTCCGGTCACCGGAACACGGTGTTACACAGGTGCTGAGCAGCGGCTTGTCATCACATTCCTATGTCCCCCAGACCAGCTCAAACACAGGACGACCCTCTGACGACAGGCAGTCAGACCAGACAGCTGAGAATAGAAGTCTGTGCTGCAATCCATGTTGCTTGGTTGGTTGGTTGGTTGGTTGGTTGCTCTTGCCTAACTGGGCTGGTGGGGCCCACACGAGTGAATTGCACCTACTGTCAGTCTGTTCGTGGGTCACGAACGAGCCTGCATGCGCTTCGTTTAATATAAATAATGCATGTAATAACTAATCCGCTGCTTCTATCCCCGTGCCGAGCACATTCACACGTCCACCTTACCTGCATCGTTTGCACCATCTGTGCCCACCACCGACAGCTGCTCCCAGCCACAATCAAAGCTGAACATCATGGTAAACGTAGATTTGAATTAATGATCAATGCAATCGATTGCCCGATGGCAAGCAAGCCCGTCTTATCAGGGATTCTGTCCGTCATCAGCATTCGCTTCTGACAATCTGCTGGTGCAAACGCACATAAACGACTGAAAGTTTGCAGATGTCGAATACTGTGAGAGCCAGCGTGGTGCCAGCTGCTGTGTACGCGTTGAAGGCATTTTTTGGCGTGGGACGCATGGAACAAAAAGATAGCGCTGGAAAACTTATTAATTTAATTACAATGTCACCATCAAACGTGCTGTCATCTCTCAAGTTTCACCACACCATATGCCACTGTCTGCTGTCTAACTAGACATGCTGAACCACAGAGGAACCCACTGCCCAGCCCTGTAGCATCAGTCATGTGTTGAGCAACCAAAAATCCTTGAAACATATAGAAAAATCCTTGAAACAAGCCCACCAGACATGCCTTGACACAAGCCCTGACAGCTACCTGCTCAGCAGCAGCAACACTACTCAGTATCGACCTTCTGCCAAAGAGCCCCTACTACCTCTTCCACCAACTGTGCATCGAGCTGCTGCAACACCTCATTCACACTGGATGGCATCAGTGTGTGCACAATGCCCTGCACCTTGCCCAGCAGCAGCCGCTCTGATTTGCGCTTGAACAGCAGCGGCTGCTGCAAGTCCCGCTGTGTGTTATAGTAAAACCGTGCCATCATGCTGCTGTCCTCCCGACCTGTGCCTCCAAAAGACTCCACCCTAAACATCCAAGCCCGAGCAGCAGCTGATCCCATGGCACTGCCAGCACTGCTGCCCGTGGCACTGCTGCTGCGCTCCACCACAAAAGTGCAGGGATCGCTGTCACAACTTTCATCCACCTGCATAATGACCACATCTCCCAGCTGCACGTAGTACTCCTCATCCACCCACCGAGTAACCCTGCTGTCCGCCCAGTCTGGTGGTGCTCTGCTCTCTGCTGCTGTGGCCTTGAGCCTTTTGCTGCTGCTGCTGCTGCCTCCTGCTGCTGCACGCTTGCTGCTGCTGCTGCTGCTGTTCACCAGGCCAGTTGGTGGTTCTGTCAGCTCAGCGTCCATGCACACTGGTACTGCATTCTCATCAGACATTCCTGTGACTGCAGCCGCTGGTAATGCCAGTGGCATTGTTGCTGGTTCACCTCTGCCTGCTGCCAGTCCAGCAACATTGCTGCTGCCAGTAGCAAGCTTTCGCAGCTGCCCCATCAGCTGTTGAAGCACTGTTTTATCTGCTGCTTCACTAGCTGCCACAGCCAGGTACAATGACTGCAGATCTTGCTTCACGGAAGCAGCGGCGCTGCCAGAAGCTGCAGTGCCTTTTAGCAGGGCAGCAATGCAGCTCCATGCAACAGCAAACGCAGCATCCGCTGCCGGAGCATCTGCACACATGGTCAAATCGGTCACACCTGCCAATGCAGTTGCCAGCAGCTGCTGCTTGTTTGCTGCCTGCCCTGAGATGGATGCTGCTGCTGCTGCTGCTGGCTCACCCATACCCTGAGGCTGTGACTCAGCAGCCCTGCTAACCACTCCTGCTGGCTGCTCAGGCCCAACACCCAGCAGGCCTGCAGCGGCGCTGTTAACAGCAACTGCCTGCTGCTGCTGAGCGCACTGCCTCACTGGTCTGCATGGCTCATATGTCAAGCGGCCTGCGATGCAACAGCAAAAACATGCAGAAAATATTTGGTGGGCAACATGTAACAACTCAGTAATGCTTCAGCCAACCCCACAGCCACCTGATGAAATCTGCCTAAGCATTGATGTTGGATCCCAAAACTGTGGAGTATGCTTGTTTGATGGTAAGCCAACAGCTCAAAATATACTGTACTTGGCAAAGACACAGCTGTTGGATGAGCATGCGTATGTGGTGCATGACCCAGCAGAAGTGAAGGGCCATCTAGATAGGATCGTTCACCAGGTTGAGACCCTGCTCAATGGCAGGCCGTACTACTGCCTGATAGAGATGCAATATTTTGACCAGGAGGCTTCACGTGGGCTGGTGTTCCCACTTCAGTTGGAATCATGCATAGGTATGTACTTTGTTCAAAAGGGGATTCCTGTTAGAATAATCCATGCAACAAAGCGGTACCCATTCTTGAATATTCAGAATTGGAAACAGGACACTCGCTGGCAACGAAAGCAGCGTGTGGTCGAGGTGGTCAGTAATATCCTAAACGCAGCTGTGCCTGGCAATGCATTTGCACACAGAAATCATGACCTGTCAGCCTGGAACTCATTACCCCCTGTACAAAGACATGACATTGCAGATGCTGTCGCACAATGCCTTGTGTTCCACTACAGAAACCTGCAGGCTGTGTATGAGTGTAGGCCTTCACCACCAGTGGAAACAACAAACTCCCCATCAACATCTCAACAAGCGATTCAGCCACCATCGCAGCAAACTACAGCAAGACAGGGCAGACAGCAAGCCCCTTCCCTGGCTGAAATGCGTGGCAAGCTTGAGCGAACACTTGCTCAGCTCAAAATAGACTATTATGACTTGCTGAAAGGGGAGGCCAGCAACACAGCAAGGCTGTTCAAAGTATTTAGGCAGCATCCCAACAACAAGCACTTGAAAGCATTCCTGGCAGCACTGGACAGTTTCAACAACACAGAAACTGATGTATTAAATCTTCAAACCCTTGAAGCCCGGCTAATCCCCTTACTCACCTAGTGCAGAGGTGACCTTGGCCGGAGAAAGACCTGGGCAAAGAGCCTCGTAGCTGCTGCAAGCAGCAGAACAGCTGGCTGTAAACTTCTTGCCACAGTTGTGTGTTGGGTTGCAGTGCAGCAGAAGGTTTGCACCAAGAGTCACGCTGAGCTTGTAAGCCTTCTTCGACCAATGGCCTGTGAGTAGCTATGGTTGAGGTCCTTGTGCCATATCTGCAGCCAGATCAGCAGCTGCAGTTGCCTGCTGAAGCAATGCACATGCTGCAGTCCCCATGTCTGTGCTGCTGTCCAAGCCCCCAGGAACATGCTGGCTGCTGCCTGCATTTTGCTGTTGAACCAAAATGTGCAGAAACAAGACACACCTTGCTGTCCAGGAAGGTTACTGCATTTGAGCAGCGCCATGCTGCTGAAGCAGCGCTGCTGCACAGCTGGGGCGGCTTTGAAATGGCTGCCTAGAAGGCTGATGAGGGCTGTCAACGCTGTGAAAGGATTACTTGAAGTTTCTGAATGTTATTGCAACGCTTTAAATCATGTGAATTGGCAGCACACGACTTGGCTGCTTTGTGGGAGTGTGGCACTGCACGGCCGATCTGATTGTAAATGAAAGCAAACAGCGTTTTCAGCGTTAATTCAGCCGATTGCCATAAGCATAGAGCGACATTTAGAAAAGGTCACACATTCTGGCACGTGCCTCCGAAAAACCTCGAACCCTCCAAGTTGTACAGGGCGGTACTGATGTTCCTGCACTGCATCAATTTACTGAACCATTCATGCTAGAAGCACTCATGTTCGGCAAGATTGCGCATTCGGCATGACAGGGTGCTTGCTCCTGAGGGGCGCGGGGCCGATGGCGTTGATGCTATGGCTTAATGGGTAACATGATGATGATGAGGGTGCTTGCTCAGCAAGCAATAACCTGTACCTGCTGCAACACAGATTTGTGCCATCATAGCACGGTGCCTTGAAGGCAATGTTCAACGGGGCGGCATCGGTGAATGTGGCCCACAGGGCTAGCTAGCGGTGCTACCTCTTTGTTGGTGCAAATGAAACACTGAATTACCAACACCATCCGCAGAGTTCATTAGCACACATCCTGCCTCAGGGTTCAGCTGAACCTTAGTCTCGAGCAGCACAACAGAGCACCTCACAAAAGGCTTTTGTGAAACAGGCTGCCGGCCATGTGGCATGCTGCTCACTGGTGCATCTGCCGCCAGCAATGACCGCTGACCCAGTCAGGCAAGCATGTGCAGTGCAGGTATGCAACTGAAATCACACATACAGTCAGGCCAGGTCATTCAGTTCACTGCAAACAACACCAATTGTCCACTAGGATGTTGTGTGTGGTGTACGCCGCAACTTCCGACAATAAAATACTCACACCGCAGCGTTGGCTGAGTTTTATGTTGAGCCCGGCTTGAAGCTTTGAGGATCAGGGACTGCAAATAGCACATACACAAGGTCCTGGCAATATTGCTATGGCATAAAGGGTAACATATTATTATACACAAGGTCCTGTCTGAACTGTCAAAACTTTTTGATGGTGATACAACACTGCCAGCCAGCACGCAAAGCATGCACAACATGGACAATTGGAAAGCATTGGCACTGCCAGGTCCTGCCTGCGGCCACTTTATCAGCGCACGATCCTTTGATAACGATGTGAGTAAAACCTACACCTACAATAGAAATGAGACAAACAACAAGACTCAGGGAGCAAAAAAACATAGCATAACAATATAATAAACACAGGTGATCAGACTGCACTGCTGATACCAACCAGTAGGGTTGTAAACTTAAGGACAGACAACTTCTATGAAAACACTCAGCATAACCTGTATCCGTCTCACTGACATTGCAACCCTCCCACCAGTGGTATACACTGTAAAACTACTCATCCTCTTCCAATACACTGATAAGCCTCGTACATTGGGCCACCCGTCAAGCCTTGATATATTTGGTGCCAGTCACGCACACAGCATCACCGAGGCTTTCACCTGATTCAGAAATGGTAGGCAGGCACCTCCTGCATGACACACAAGTTGGCAGTTTATTATTCAGCACGCACTTGCAGCACAGACGGCTGTACACGGCAGGTGAGGACAGTGGTCTTGCTGGTGACAAGACTGTGAAAGCTTATGCAACATATAATACAATGCCATAACAAAGGCTATGCTGTGTGCAGTTGCTGGCATAGTGACTAGGGCCGCTACGTCCACATGCCCTAGCGCCACAGGTCACACCTTTCAACTATAACATCAAGCTAGTTGGGGTGCAATGGGCTCACAAAGCTTCGGCACTGCCACCCGGCATAAAGTTGACTGAATTCACAACTACCTTGCGTGCAGATGCCTAATCTGACATGCCGTGCTGCTGATTGGCACTGTCTAAGTCCCGGGAAGCGGGATTGCCACCAACAGTGTCGTCTGACCTTCATGCGCTTTGTGCTAGCCGGGTGCTGATGAATGAAAGGAGTCCTTCTTGCATACGCTGCATGGATTCAGCCAAACTCGAGTTGATGTGCTCCTGCAGCTGCTGCGCCTGCTCTGATACCAGTTCCAGCACTCGTTCCTCTGAGACGCCTGCAGGGATTGCATAATCAGAGCCAATAGACTGCAATTTAAAGCTATGCCGTTGGTAAGACGCCCTGAGGACGTTAGATCAGACAGTATGAGGTGCATGATTCTGCAGCATGCATACAACATGTCGGTAAGCAGTTCCCAACCAGCCAAACACCATGTGCCACAGAGGCGGCCTCTTGCGCATACCAGCATGGGTGCTGAATGGTGACGGGCAGCGCGCCAAGGGTCAAACAAAGAAGATTGCAGTATACAAGCACAGTGGCATGCAGCACACAGGAGCATGCAGGATGGTGTTGCAAGGGCTGTCTGGTAATGTGGAAGTGTTCAAGCATGCCTCGTAGCACTGCTGCACAAGCGTACTGTAGTACCCCCCCAGCAGAGCGCCGCTTGCAAGGCAAGCGCAACATGTGGTAACCAAGCTTGCATTATTTATAGAATCATAGATTTCATGCTGCTGTAGCAAGCTTCACATTTCACGCAGCAACCCTTTCACAGGACCAGCCAGCAGCCTTGCAGAAGAGTTTGCAGCAACTGCTGGCATGCACCACAGGCGGCTACTTCATGCTAACATGCCACCAATGCATGCGACTCCAACGCTCACCTGGTACTGTTGTGGTAAAGCACGGGCCACCAAGGAACATCAGATGATGGCGCATGCACAGGAGCAGGGCAGGGCAGGGCAGAGCAGGGCAGCACAGGTCAACATCAGTGTTGCATGCAATGAGCATTACTGTATGCACACAGCATTCAGGAGGAGCAGGATGGTAACGCGGCAATCTTGGGCTGCATTTTTGACAGCGCAATGTGCACATAAAGATCAACCTGTGCGCAGTGTGTATGGCAAGTGTGCATGTAACATTTGGGAGTGCAGAGTGTGTTTGTGGAAACTTATGTTGTCGCAACAAAGCTGGCTGCAGCAAAAGCCTTCACATGGATCTGAACTACAGATGCCTCGCTGATTCTAATCAGTTGCAGACAAGCATGATGGTAGCTACAATGCACCAGGTGGTCCTGCATGCGGTACTCTTAATAAGCAGGACTGCTGGGGCATGGGTTTTAGCAGCTGCTCCACACACAGTGGCAGGCCATGCATGTTTGGCCGCCTTGCAAGCACATGCATGACTCACCTGCTCCTGCTGTAGGGACGAGAGAAGAAGCCGGGTGGGAGCCATGAAGAGTACATGCAAGGAGGACACACGGGCAAGGCGCTCAGCCAAGGATCAAACAAAGAAGCTTGCAGCATGAAAGCCCAGTGGCATACAGCACACAGGAGCACGCAGGGATGGTGTTGCAGGGGCTGCCTGGTATTTCACAAGTGTGCATGCATGCCTCACGACACTGCTCCTTCCGCATGCTGTAAATACGCCATAGCAAAGCACTGCTTGGTGGGCACGCGCAGCATGTGCTAACCCAGCTTGCATATTCAAAAAATCCATAGACTAATCCATGCTGCTGTGGCAATTCAGACTGCAGCAACCCTTTCCATGAGACCAGCAAATAGTCTTGCAGGAGAGTTTGCAGCAACTGCTGGCATGCACCACAGGCGGCCGCTGCATGCTAACATGCCACCCATGCAGGCAACTCCAATGCTCACCTGGTGCTGTTGTGGTAAAGCACGGGCCACCAAGGAATGGCAGATGATGGCGCATGCAAGGGAGCAGGGCAAGGCAGAGCAGAGCAGCACAGGTCAACATCAGTGTTGCATGCAATGAGCATTACTGTATGCATGCAGCATTCAGGAGTGCAGGATGGTATTGTAGCACTCTTGTGTTGTCTTTTGCCATCGCAGCGTGCACACAACAATCAACCAATGTGTGCAGTGTATGTGGTGCATGTTGCATTTGGGAGGACAGAGTGTGTTTGTGGAAACTTATGTTGTCGCAACAAAGCTGGCTGCAGCAAAGTCGTTCACATGGATCTGAATCTCAGATGCCTCGCTGATTCTAATCAGTTGCAGATTAGCATGATGGTAGCTACCATGCGCCAGGCATTGCTGCATGCGGCGCTCTTAATAAGCAGGACTGCTGGAGCATGGGTTTTGGCGGCTGCTCCACATACAGTGGCAGGCCATGCATATTTGGCCGCCTTGCAAGCACATACATGACTCACCTGCTGCTGCTGTGGGGACGAGAGAAGAAGCCAGGTGGGGAGCCATGAAGAGAACATGCAAGGACACGCGGGCAGGGCGCTGTTCAGCACAAGGTCAAACAAAGAAGCTTGCAACATGAAAGCACAGGGGCATGCAGCGCAAATGAGCACGCAGGATGGTGTTGCAGGGGCTGCCTGGTATTGTGGAAGTGTTCAAGCACGCCCAATGACACTGCTTTACAAGCACAATGTAAAACACGCCATAGCAGAGCGCTGCTTGGTGGGCACGCACAGCATGTGATAACCCAACTTGCATAATCAAAAGATTCATAGACTAATCCATGCTGCTGTGGCAGCTCAAGCTGCAGAAACCCCTTCCATGAGACCAGCAAATAATCTTGCAAAGAGTTTGCAGCAACTGCTGGCATGCGCCACAGGCGGCTAACTGCATGCTGACAATTCACCAATGCATGCAACTCCAACGCTCACCTGGTGCTGCTGCAGTAAAGCACGGGCCACCAAGGAGTGGTAGATGATAACATGTACCAGGCAGCAGGGCAGGGCAAAATGTGCAGCAGAGGTCAACGACAGTCTTGTATGCAATCATTGCATTCCTCGGAGGATGTCGTTTGCATGCAATACTCAGGAATGCAGGATGGTACCTCAACATTTTTTTGCTGCTATGAACACAGAGTGCACAGAATGATCAAGATCTGCTCTGCGTATTTGGTGCATGCAGTCCCGGAGTGGATGCTGGGGCAAAGTGACGTACAAAAATCACAATGGCTCTGCAGCTCTGCATCACTACAACACTGGCGGTCTGTTGGCGCATGTGCATCCTCATCAAGCAGAAACTAAATCATTGGCCCCGATGAAGAAGAATGCAGAAAGTTCTGCTGCTTGTCATCAGGCACTCGCCACTCACCAGGTACACATGCCCTGATGGAGGCCCCCCCCCTTCACGCCCACTCACCCGCTGGTTTGCCAACAATCTGTATTGCTTTCTCCTTACTGCTGCCGGCCTCTGCATCCTTCTCCCTCAGCTCATTCAGCAGATCTGTAAAGCCAACGCTCTCCCCAGTGCTGGGATTGTATGGCAGGGATATGCTGTCCATGCTAACGGTCATGGGGTCAAAATCAAACTGACTAGCCAGGCTCCCGAGACTCAAATCGCCCGCCCTACTGAGCACGGTTTGCCATTCTACTTTCCCGTCAGTGAACCAAAGCTTGGTCATCCTGCACGCAAATCAGAATCAACCAGAGTGAGAATCTCTACTGGTGTTTGCATGGACACAACTCTGCCTGCCACCATTCCCTGTGAAGAGCACCTGTATGTTAGAGAGGAGCGGAGAAAACTTGTAGCAATGGCAGCACTGAGAATGACTTGACAAATATGGCTGAGTGAGTGAACAGATGTGACATGCTGAAGGAGGGGAGCAGCATGGCGTCCATGCACGTTGTACAACACTATGACCGAGAAAGAATATTTGTGGGAGAACTAGGACTCCAAACATCTGGCTGCAAGCGAGGCTAGTGCACCTTGCGAGTGAAAGCCAGCTAGCTAGGCGACGCCAGCTAGACAACCACGCCTCCTCGTCAAACAGAACCACACAAACACTGTGCGCTGTGAACGACGTTGAACGCTGTAACCAGCAGTGATCAAAGGTTCGGTAAAAGGTACACGGTGGAAGAAGGGATAGAGTGAACGAAAGACAGATCAAAAAGAAGAAGGGTAAACAGAGAAAACGACAATATGCAAAGAGAGAAAACGATATAATGGCAGGAAGCAGTGTTACTTTTGTTGTGACCTTGTGAAGCCAGGGCTTGCAACGAACGCTTCTTGCAACGAACGCTTTGCTTATCCGTCAACATGATCGCAGCTCGCGCACAGCAAAGAATTCTTGCAACCTACAACCTACGATACAATGTTACCATAAACGTATCATGTCATCTCTCAGGCCACAGCTTTCACCACACCATATGGCACTGCTGCTCTTGTCTAACTAGACATGCTAAACCACAGAGGAACCAACCCACTGCCCAGCCCTGTAGCACCAGCAGAGGCTGCTGTGTGTTGTAATAGAACCGTGCCATCATGCTGCACTCCCCACCAGCGCCAGAATCTTGGATCTTGATGGTTTGAAACCCTCCTGCTGCAGTGAATCGCCACCCCCATCACCATGTTATTGGCAACTGCCTGATGTTGCTGAGCGCACTGCCTCTGAGTCACTGGCCGATGTGGCTCGTACGTCAAGACGGCCTGCAATGTGACAGCAAAAACATGCAGAAAAATAAAGTTGTCAACCTGTAACAAATGCTTCGGCCAACCCCTCAGCCACCTGCTGAGATATGTTTAAGCATTGACGTGGGTTCCCAAAACTGTGGAATATGCTTGTTTGATAGCAGCCCAGGAGCTCAAAATATACTGTACTTGGCAAAAACACAGCTGTTAGATGAGCACACGTATGTGCTGCATGATCCAGCTGAAGTCAAGAGACATTTGGACAGGGTTGTTCACCAGGTTGAGACCATGCTCAATGGCAGGCAGTATTACTGCTTGATAGAGATTCAATACTTTGACCAGGAGGCGTCACGTGGCCTAGTGTTCCCACTTCAGCTGGAATCATGCGTAGGTATGTACTTTGTGCAAAAGGGTGTCCCTGTCAAAACAATCCATGCAACAAAGCGCTATCCATTTTTAAATATTCATGGATGGAAACAGGATACACGGTGGAAGCGAAAGCAGCGTGTGGTTGAGATGGTTAGCAAAATCCTAAACCCAGCTGAGCCTGGCAATGCATTTGCACACAGAAATCATGATCTGTCAGCGTGGAATTCATACCCTCCTTCACAAAGGCACGATGTTGCAGATGCCATTGCACAATGCCTTGTGTTCCACTACAGAAATTTGCAGGCTGTGTACGAGTGCAGGCCTTCTCCACAGGTGGAAACAACAAACACCCCATCAACATCCCAGCCTGGGATGCTCGGAGCAACTCAGCCACGTACACAGCAAACCACAACAAGGCGGGAAAGGCAGCAAGCCCCTTCCCTGCCTGAGTTACGTGGCAAGATGGAGCGAACACTTGCACAGCTTAGGATAGACTATTATGACTTGCTGAGAGGAGAGCCCAGCAACTCAGCCAGGCTATTCAAAGTGTATCAACGGGATCCCAACAACAAGCACTTGAAAGCATTCCTGCAAGCTCTAAACAGTTTTAACAACGGGGGCACTGATGTACCAGATATTAAAACCCTTGAAGCTCGGCTAACACCCCTGCTCACCTAAGTGCAGTGATGACCTTGGCATGAGAGAGTCCAGGGAAAAGAGCCTCATAGCTGCTGCAAGCAGCGAGGCAGCTGGCTGTTAGGGCAGCGAGAGCAGCAGCATATTGTCAGCGCACAGGTTGGTTAAAAGCAATTTCATGAGTACGTTTTGCAGCCCTCTTGAATCTTTTGAATCTTCTTGAATCTTTGCCGTTTTTGTGTGGATAGCTACAAACTAAAGGAAAACCTGGTCTTAAATGACCTGTTTGAATCCTTGAATCTTTGAATCTTAGGATTTTTAGTTGTTGTATAGGGGATCAAAAACATTTTTTGATTTTTTCTTTCTGCAACCCCACATGACAGCTCTTTCCTGACCAGGATTCAAAGATTCAAAGATTCAAGCCGTGCTTAAAAGCAAATTTGTGAGCATGTTGGGCAGCTTCTTGAATCTTTGAATCTTTGCCAAAGATTCAAGCATTAAAAGCAAACCCGGCCTAAACAAGTGGTCAATAGGATTGGCGCTAGAACCTGTAGTGTGCAGTTTAGAGGTTGAGCAGGCTAGCTGGCCAGGTGGACATGAAGCTTTAGATAAATGTTGCCCAGATGACTAGCAGCCCTGTCAGTATTTGTGGCTTACAACATACAATAAACCCAGCCCTGACCCTTAGCAACTCACTTGACCTCCACCAGTGCAGTCAGCAGCTCGCTTTGCCAGTACTGCAGCACTAGCGAATTGGTCTTGAACCTTGTGGGCATTGCACGGAAGTCTGGCTTGGCAGCTGAATGAGCCACCCTGGCCTCCTTGATGGCTTGCCACCCTGGATCAACAAAACACTTGCTGTCAGACAGTTGCACTACTAAGCAAAGTGTCAAATGAGCACGGTGCAAGCAGAACTCAGAACTGTTATCATGCTGCTGATCTCAATATACCCTGGCCCATCTTTCAAGTAGCACTGCTGGTGCTTGAATGGGCCATGTGCAGGTTGGGAGGATTTAGCCCGACACAAATGGAGTTTCCCTATATGTCTGCATGTCCAATTAGACACACACACTGTCACAGGAGTGGCTTGTGCATTCAAGCACAGTCATCTGCCAATGTCTAACTAGACAAGCAACCGACACATTTGGCCAGGACTTGTCCAGTTGGACACAGCACAACCCAGCTGGAACAGACAGTGGCAGCTTCTTGTGGCAATATGGCCCCTTCCCAACCCTATCTGCAGCGAAGTTAGGCGAACCTGCGTGATGTGCCAGGGAACAGCAGGTCCACCTCCATCTCCCCCAGGCTCCTGTCTGCCTGCCTG